>JAWWTY010000077.1:145872011-145885999 GCA_035222235.1 Margarornis squamiger | reverse complement strand
CAGGGAAAAAGGCAGAAGAAAGGCAGAAAGTATACTCTTCAGAGGTGACTTCAGCTAAACAAATATCATGCTATTTGCCATGGAAATGCTGCATTTCCTTTCCTCCTCTCTTAGTGATACTTCTATTTCCTTAAATGCGAGTCTATGTCTAAGGCATATTTCCTCACCTTTTTGCCTACGTCTATGACTAGTCTCTTTTATCCTTGTGGAGGCCGAAATACAAAGATCCTAGCAGGATCACAGAGAAGGAAGACAAGGTTTCAGATTTAACAGGAGGCTCTGTGGGTAGATCATAAATATATCTCTTGCAGTTTTGTTACTGCTTGCTATGAGTCAGCTCAGTCTTTCTTTTCATTATGTTATAAATGGAGGGAACATTACCCCCAAAGTTCTCAGTGTGTCAAAAATACAGGAGCGACAATATTAAAGTTTTCATCTTGTTAGAATGCAGACAAAAGTTGTCTAATTATTTGTATCTAGGTGTACTGGTCAAAACCTCAAAAGATTACATTTACCAAGGCAAAATGTAATGGTTAACTCATTTTTTTACTGCTTTCATCTAGAGAAAAAAATATTAAATAAAAGGATTCTTCTTTTCTACTATCAATAAACTAGTTTAAACCCACGACAAAATTTAAGAGCTTTCAATGGAGAAGAACAAAATAGAATAAAACTTCTAATAAAAATTCATGTGTATTACTTTAAAACAAACAAACAAAAAGCAAACTGCAGTATAATTTAAAATTTCTCAGTGGCTTTTGCAAAAATCCACTCTTTCTTTTCAGCATTTAAATAGGACCCAAATTATTTGGAAAATATATTAAAATGTTATCTTTCAAAAACACCAATCAACTCTGGTTTATAACATTCATCTAATTAACAAGGCTGGAAATTATATTTTGGCTGAATAGTTTTAACACCTGAATATAGCATGTAGTGGGTAATCCATTTTCTCTCTTCTTTGTACTAGCTGGTTCAAGATATGCACAACTGCTCAAACTTCACACTTTTTCAAGGTTCTTCACAGACATCTGAATACATATACAAATGCCACTAACAGGTAACAATGCATCCAAGTACCTCCTACATGCTCCTTGGTAAAATACTTCCCTCTTCAGCTGAAGGACAAGGGGAGGACTGCTGTGACAAGGATAAGAAAACTGAAATAACAATAAAAGGCAGCTTGAGCGATGTTTTGCTTCAGATGTAAGAGGGGTATGGGTCACACACTTCACGTGCAGATAAAAGTTTCCCAAAAGTTATGAATACTTTGAGCACAGGCCAAGGAGGTTCTGTGCATTCCTCAATACTCAGAAACTTTAGAATTGTTCCAGTTTCTTCTGGTGCCTTCAAAGGCACTATATGTCACACAACAAATAGGACATCTCTGCATGCTCACACCTTTCAGAAATAAGTCTAACAGCAGAATAAGTAGGCACCCAATTGCCCATATAATAACATTTAACTGTGATATTTTCTAGTTCTTAATGTTTTCTTAACATGAGCTCTCATTCCCAAAATTATTCAGAGGTAGTTGTTTTATCACACAAGCTGTGTTCTTTCAGACTTGTAGATGGTGACCTGCAAATGCAGCATGAAGTGTTTTGATCTGTTACTCCACTTATACTTACAGCCAAGTACTAAAGGGAACCCATTATCTGAAAAGGTGTCAGGTCAGTGCAGAACTGAAAAAGAACCACTCTGAAATTTATATCAGAGAAATGTGAGTCTTGGTCACAAGAAATTCTTTTAATGTACATACGACATTTGGATGTCTGGATTCATACTGGGAGCAAGGCTGAAAAACAACCTCTAAACATTCCAGAAACTCTCTCTATTTTAATTCATTGCAGAGAACTTTTTCTTTCAGGAGGGAATAAAATATTGTCTCTAAGCCTCTGTCTGGCCTAGTACAAGAGAAAAAAATAAAAATAAAAATAATAATAATAATTAAAAACAAAACAAAACAAAACAAAAAACAAAAAACAAAAAAAAAAAACAAACAAAAAAAAAAAAAACAAAAAAAATAAAAATTAAAAAAAAAAAAACAAAACAAACCCCCCCCCCCCCAAAAAAAAAAACAACCTAGCAGTAATAAAAAATAAGCAAGTTTAAAGAAAGAAAATGGAAGGAGGGGAGGAAAGTACCACTAATTTTTATAACCAATGAAACATTTGCAGTTACAGGATGAGAAGATGAGTTTAAAATCTCCCAGGTGCTGACACAGAGTCTGAGAAAATGGAAAGATTCCCATCAGATTCATTTTTGCATCAAGCAATATCTGAGGGAGATTAGGACAAAATATACCCAGTGGGAAATACATTTTATAACTTTTCATTATCATAGAATAGCCCAGATTGGAAGAGACGTCAAAAGTTCATTCAGCCCAACCTTTTATGGGAAAGGGAACTGAGATGAGATCATCTAGCAGTCTGTCCAGTCACATCTAGAAAACCTCCAGAGATGGGGACTCTACCACGGCCCTGCAGAGGTTGTTCCAGTGAATGATCGTTCTCACTGTAAAAACTGTTTTTCTTACACAGGGCTGAAGCTTCTTCTAGAGTAAATTGTACCCATTGCCCCTTGCCTTTTCCATGTGGCCCCATGTAAAGAGACAGTCCTTCCTCTTTATAGCCCCCCTTTAAGTACTGGAATACAGTGATGAGATACCACTTGAGTCTTCCCTTCTCCAGTGAAAAGAGACCTTCAGTCAGAAAAGATCTCCTTCCATCACTCCTCACAGGTTAAGTCATGGTACTCCTTTGGACCCTCTCCAGCCTGTCTGTGTCTTTCTTGGACTGTGGGGACCAGAACTGGAACACTGTACTCCAGCAGTTCCTGGCAAGTGCTGAGCGGAGTGAGTGGACCAAATCTCCATCTCTGCTGGTAATGTCCCTGCGGATGCATCCCAGGATCCAATCTGCCTTTGTTGCTGCAGGGGGCACTGTTGACTCCTGCGTTGTCCACCAGGACGCCCAGGCCCCTTTCAGCAAGGCTGTTCCCCAGACACACAGCTCCCAGCCTGTACTGGGCCCTTTTCTTATGTCATTCCAGGGGCAGGACCCTGCACGTGCCTTTGTTAACCATCCTACAGCTGCTGCTGCCTGCTGTTCCAGCCTGTCCAGGTCTTTCTGTAAGATGTGTCTCCCATCTGACATGTCCCACTTGCCATCAGCTTGGTGTCATCAGCAGAATTGATGAGGGTGCTGTCAATGTGATCATCCAGGCCATTTATGGAGATGCTCAACATTGTGGGGCCCACTGTCCATCCTTGGGGGTCTTCACTTGTCACAAGCTGGCAGCCTGAACAGAAAGCATTGACCACCACCCTCTGAGTGCTGCCTTTTAGCTGCTTTCCTGCCTATCTTGCAGAACACCCGTCCAGTCTGTATCTTGCCAGTTTGTCTCATGGATGCAGTTTGTCTAATTTATCATTTCAGTATCATTTTTACTATTCATTGAAACCTCTGTCATTGGTATTGCTATTGCATATCTGTATTCTGTATTTGTCTCCAGCATTCTGAAGTGAAAAGGTGAACTCCAGCATCTATTTCTTGGGTCGTAAACCCTTATCCATATGTAGAGTTCTTTCTACTTTTTTTTTTCCCCTTTCAGTACTCAGATTGTGAGGTCATAGTACACATAACACTAGGCTTTGGTACATAAAGCGCTATCTGTATTCTGCTTTGCTTTTTAAATGTCACAGTGCCTTCCTCGCTAAAGGCATTCAGAAAGCCTGGGTTTGGTGCTGCATACTGTGTTATGCAAGATTAAAAAAAAAAAAAAGAAAGGAAACCCAACCTGTTAATTAACTGTCACAGGATTATTTTTTTTTTTTTGTAAAAATGGAAGTTCCGTTTTTTCAATGTGTAGAAAACCAGAATGTTGAATTCTATACTGAAAATGGAGGGGAGGAAATGCAAAGGCACTGCAGAATGCTGGGGCTCAGTATATAGAGAGTGTATATTATTTTTCATAAGATGTTTGCAACAACAGCAAACAAAACTGGAAACATTTTTTCTCTTCCACTTGCATGGTGAACTTGTCCTATAATAAATCGGTTATTGGTAATTTGTTTTTCAGGGCTCAAAGGAGACCCATCTGCTTTACCAGAGTAGATTAAAACATTCAGTGTCTCTCAAAAAGAAAAACTCCATTGTGCCATAGTAGGATTTAATATTTTCCATCATGGTGTAACTGATTGTGAAAGGGAGTTGTTAAAATGTTCATTTTGGCATGTTTAGTACAGGAAGGCTAAAGGTAGCAATGCTCCAATAGGTGTTTTTCTTCCCTTTTTTGTCTTTTGGCTTAGGAACTCTGCTTCACAGCTTGTCCTCTTTCTTTTCTCTCTTTGTCAGCATCTTCCATGGCCTCCCCTAGCTCACATGTAAAATGGAGGCAGGGTTATGTAAAATAGCTCTCATTAATATGGACTTCTCATGCTGCTTGGGCTGGTTCTTGTGCCCATGTCCCCATGAACACATTGCTTCAGGAACAAGGGAAATTGCCTCCTAGACGCTTCCCTGCAATTTTGTTGTGCCATTACTCTTTCTTGCTAATCTGGCCAGGCATAATTCCTGAGCAGAACAGGTCCTGATTTCACTGGTGCTTCAGCAGGTTTGTTCTGCCCATCTCCACTTTCATGGACATGTGCCGACCATTGGCTCCTGCTGACTTCCACTCATCTCCTCTGCCTTTGTCTCTGCTATCCTTGCATGGGAAGCTGTCGCATTTCTGGTTCAACTCAGTGTCAAACCCAGCAAACCACCACACTGTCTGCCAGGTCCTGACTACCAGGTATTTGCTTTTCCTTTTGTTCTTCTCCCCATTACCCAAGACACAAAGCTGTGATGACCTGTGTCTGGTTTTGGAGGGTAGCTCCTCCCTTTCCTTCAAAATTTAACCTCCTTCAGCCCTTTTGTCCAGTTTGGGAAGGGTGATCTTGAGGTGGGTCTATCCTTGTGCTTCTTCGTCTCATAAGAGATGTTCAACTCCTTCCCTCTGTTGGTTGATGTCTTTGTAAGCTTGTACAGCTCTGATTGTTGAACAGGTCTCAAGTGATGCAGAAATAAATATCATAGCTTTGCTGAAATCTGTAGCCCATACATCTTAGGTGAGCTGTATTTTTTGGTAAAAGAAGCTTTGTCCATGTTCTTCCTTTCATTCACTGGCTTCCTTCTCCATACCTTCATTCCCTTTCCTTCCAATGTGTAACTAAACCTTTCCATAGACAGGGGGCTTTCTCTCCCATCCCTCTCTTCTCCTATACACTTCTAACCCTCCAGACACCTTAGACCCAGCAGTGTGCCCTTGTGGATGAGAAGTCCAATGGTTTATTAGGAAGGTCATTGCCAGCAGGTCGAGGGAGATGGTCCTGCCCCTCCACTCAGCCCTGGTGAGGACACACCTTGTGTGCTGTGTCCAGTTCTGGGTTCTTCAGTGCAAGAGAGACATGGAGCTCATGGAACAGGTCCAGTGGAGGGCAGCAAAGATGATTAAGTGGCTGGAGCATCTGTCTTACAAGGAAAGGCTGAGAGAGTTGGGCCTGTTCAGTCTTGAGAAGAGACATCTGAGAGGAACTTCATCACGTCTGTCAGTTTCTGAAGGGAGGGTGTCAGAGGATGGCCCAGGCTCTGCTCGGTGGAGGCAGGCAACAGGCAGAAACTGATGCACAGGAAGTTCCACCTGAACATAAGAAGAATTTCTTTACTGTGTGGGTGACTGAGCACTGCAACAGATTGCCCGGAGAGGGTGTGGAGTCTTGCTCCTTGGAGATATTCAAGAACTGTCTGGATGCAATTCTGTGCCATGTGCTCTGGGATGACCCTGCTTGAGCAGGGAGGGTGGACCAGATGACCCACTGTGGCCCCTTTCATCCATACCCATTCTGTGATTCTTTAATTCTGTGCTGGGCCAGGGGTCAGTTTTTCCAGGCAGGATCATGTTCTTATCTCTTTTGCCTGTTGTCTTCTGGAAAGACCCCATCCTATTCTAACCCAGGGAAAGAAGTGAGCAAAACGAGCAATATTGAAAATTATTCCTCTCTAAATGGTCACAACTAATTATGAAGGCTACATCTACTGTGAGATGAGCTAATAAACGCCTTGAACTGGTCTCTGAAGTCTGTACTAGAAGGGGATGAGTCACAGTTGCACCAGCTGACTGCAAATGAGTGGGTGGGAGAGGAAGAGGCCTTGTGCTTTGTACTGGCAAGGTAGGAACAAAGAGCTATCCACAGGTCTGGGAAATGATCAGGGGTGAGTTTGGACTGAGTTGCTTTCTGAGATGCAGGAGGAAGCACCACCTGCATGGACATCTTCTCCAAGCACTGCCCCACTGATGAGGCCTATTGTGAGTCCTAAAAGCATGTGTCAGTTTTCCATGTTCCTCTGAAAACAGCTGTTTGTGCAATCTGTGTTTTTGAAAGGTTAAGTGCAGTCCAAAGGATTTACAGGATTGGTGTTTACAGATGGGAATATTCAAGAGTGATGTGGGGAAGGGGATGGGACAGGGCGGAGAAGACATAAATCTTTGTCATTGAATGTAGTCTTAGAATCGCAGTGTCATGGAATCATCGAGGTTGGAAAGAACCTCCAAGATCATCAAGTCCAAATGTTAACTCTGCACTGCCAAGTCCACCACTGAGTACAGGAGGATGGTCACTGCCCTAGTCCTGCTGGCCACACTATTGCTGATACAAGCAAGTCAGTTTTGCTTATTTTGGAAAAGTCATCCAGCCTAGATCAGATATGGTGTTTTCTGCTCTCTATGAGGAGTAAATGCAGGAGATAACTAATTTGGGCACATGTTCCTTGGGTTTTTGAGATGTCATCTGAGCTTTTGAGGTGTGCATATCAATTTGCTGCTTTCAGCATGTGATAGGATAGACAAAATGGGACACAGTCTTGCAGGTGGATAGACAGTAGCAGATAGAGTGACATGAGTAAAGTTTAGCATGGGGCCAATGAAGAATTTCACGTTAGGAAAACAGGAAACTATGGACAACTCATGCCAGAAGAATGAGGACAGTATGAGAATGCGGTCTCCTTGTAGTGTGAAAAAACAACCTATGCTGGCTGATCTAGTTAAAATCCCAACATTCTAGAGAGGTTAAGACAATTCAGCCAGACACATCATCAATAACTGATTATTTGCAGCTAAAATTAGACCTGGAATTGGCGTTTTGTATCTTAATTAAAACAAAGCTATCTTTATCAATGAGCTATGACAACTCTCAGCAGACATTTCCTAGTGAATGTTAATCCCTCAGTCTCTTTTGATTAGTAGATGGGATTACATTAAAATTGATCCTCCTTCCGAGGTCCATTTGTGACTCTCTCTCAGTATTGAATTACATGGCTGGCCCCGTGCCAGGCACAGGTCCCCACTGGGACAATGAAATCACAACCGCAGTGGTGCTCATTTGTGTTTTGCAGTTTGCCATTTATTTATTACAAGAGGCTCAGGAGACTTTATGCCTTGGTGAGATATTATTTAGGCTTCAGATCTCTGTCAAACCTGATTAGTCTCTTAAGTTTACTTTGCACATAATTGGCTTTTGAAGATAGGAGAGGATAGGGTAAGGAAGAAAAACAATTTTTTGTTTAAAAATGTCATATTTAAAATCTAGCTCTAGTGAGATTTTCCCAGTTGTACAGGCTGCTCTGAGGGACTTGTTGAGTTTCAGCCTGGGACAAAGCATCACCAGAAGAGCTCAGAGAAAGAGGCATCAATTTGGAAACGTGTAGATCTTGTTAAAAGATGGGTCCCTCTGGCTCACAACTGAGATTCCGACAGCCAAACCCTGAGAGAAGCTGTTCCTGAATTGTGCTGACCTCTTACAAATGTTCTCTGAGGGCCCGTGTGAAGCCGGTGGGAGTCACTGACATGATTCTTACTGAATTCAAGAGCAGAGAAGAGCTCTAGTGTCTTTGTTTTCTTTTTCGGTGTTCTTTCTTAGTAATTGAGAGTAATTAAAGCTATGAACAACTCTCCCCAGGGAAATGGAAAAAAAAACTTCACAAAAAATAACAGAGAAGAGCTGTTGACAGTCTGAAAAGTGTAAGAGCTGGACAGCTTTCCATTTAACTCCCTCCCACCTTTTCCATCTGTAGCTCTTGTCATCAGTCAGCAAGCCAGCCAGGACATGGTGATAGCTAAATGGTGTGCATTCCCCTAAGGTTCCAGATTACATCTTCCCTTTCCTTTCTCTTCCTCTCTGATATCCTTTGATAGTCACCTTACATAAAAGAGGCTGTGTTCCTTGACTTGTGCTGTTGTGATCTGGAAGCCTTCTTCCAACATCTGACTGGTTCACTTGGGAGTTATATGAGCATCTTGTGAGAGTATGAACTGATGCCTTAACTGAGCTACTAAGCATCATTCTGAGCCTGCCAAGGCTCAAATGTGAAGTGGAAACATATATATAATTTAGGCAGAAAATATAAAACATTATGGGATTCCATACACTGTTGTAAATAATGTTCTGTTTTGCTTTGCTTATGTGATTTGGCATATCTCACAGAACTAATGCTCTGTGATAGCACTAAGAAAGACGCTGTGCTTGAGTGGAAGTAACGTGGGATGCGAATGATTGATGTTGCTTGAAATGAGGAATATAAGAGACTCTAGATACCAGACTAATTATGTAGCTTGTTTATTTTCCAAGGAAGGTCTCATTACTACGATTGATGTCAAATGGAGAACAGGAATCAGTTATTCACTGTCCTGGATCTGTTTATTCTTAGATCCGCAGGTTTGTTTTTGAGTGCCTTGAGATGGGATGGTAAGAGCTTCAGAGGAAGAGAGACTGACACAGTACATGGTTATATTTTGTAAAAGTGAATCTATGGAAAAGAGTCACCTTGAATCCACATTCTTTTTTTTTTTTAATTTTTTTTTTTTTTTAAATTGTGAAAGCCATACCAAGGGTTTAGGGTAGATAGTTTATCATCTTTTATAGTGCTTCAGCCAATATTTCACCTGCAACTTCTCCAAGTTTTTCAAGTACATTAAGTGCTACATAGCATTGTGTGCTTCTCAAAACTACAAAAAACTGGGAGATGGGGCGTAGGTGCTAGAAGTTTATTTTTTTACTGTGATCTTTCCACTCAGGAAAAAGCAGCCTTAATTAGACTGCTTAAGAACTGCTAACAACCTTTATCAAGTGAAGTTGATGATGATAATTCTGTCTTGGAACTACAACACGAACATGAACATATGTAGCTTTAAAACAGTCTACTGTCTTTGTGGTGCACTGAGACAAGAAACTTCCAAAGCAAATCTGAAAAAGAAACATAGGACACTTCCAGTAGTATAAGGCTGATTTAAAACAAAACAAAACAACAACAAAAACAAAAAAGCAAACCAAAACAAAAAAAACCTCTATAAACAGCAAACCACTGATTGTTTTCTGTACTTCAGATTTCTTCATAAAGCTGTGGGGAACATTCATAACACTTCTGTTTTATCTGGACATTTGCAATGTATGGAATGACTTCATGATGCTGTTTTGCTGCAGAATTGGGACCTTTCCACATGTGTCTCCGAAGGCACCATGGTGTCACTTTGAGTCATGTTATTTTGAGACACTGCCTCAGTCTGCTTAGGGTTGTCCATTTTATTATGATAGCTGACCAAAAAATGAGAAATTGAGGATTATTTTTTGCATTTCAGAGATTTTCTTTAGTCTTGTGTGGGCAAATCTCTATAGACAATGGATTGTTTGATTTCATTTCTTATTCCTAGATGTTGGTGGCTTTCTCCCAACACAAAAGAAGCTTGTACTAAGCAAACCAGTTCTAATTTTTGCCTACCTAACTGCTCACAAGCTGGAAGTTTCTTATTTATGCAGCAAGCTCCCTACAGTTGTATTGAGCCTTGGAGAGTCTTGGGTTTCCATCCCCTCAGGCTCTGTGGCTGTGTTCCCCATGCTTATATTATCAGAAGTGACTGGTAAATCATAATGACTCAAATGCTGTTTTTCAGCTCAGTGATCTGTTTGTGTGATTGGGGAAAGGCTGCAGATCTTTTGACTACCACAAAATCAAATAAAGTATTAGATATGTATATATTTTTGAAAGCAAACTGAGCTATTGTTTAAATTTGTTTAATTTTGCTAGAAATGTGAGCAAATATATTTTTTGAAAAATCAATCCAGTGGTGCCAGCTCCAGCTTTGACAACAGGAAGACTTACCACAGAACAAAGCAGAGTGATTTGGAGGGTGTTGTGGATAGAGAAGTCCAATCCCCTGAAGATTTGCTTGTTTGGATTTAGGCACAGGTTTCCACTGTTAACCTTTACTCTCTCTATGCTGGGTGTTGTGCCTTCAAAATCAGGTTATACTGCAAATGGATTTGAGCTGCTATGCATCCACCTTGACCTCAGTATTAAGTTTGTCTGGAAAAGCAGATTTTGTTTTCATAGGTATTGCAAGAAAGTTCACGATTTAAATCTTCTGTACACAACCACTGAGACTGGTTTTTGCACATGGTACTGGAAGAGAATGTATAAGGCGAGTCATACTGCCTTTAATTTGGTATTTTTTCATTAGTGGAAGAATGCTTTAAATTCCATTTCCAGAGAGATCACATTTCAGTTGGGCTCTCAGGTTTAATGTAGTAAATAGGCTAATTTCATTGTGATATCTCAAACTAGTAGACCGCAGTACACTTACACTTCTCTTACAGTATCTGAGCTACAGCAATGCAGTTCTTACTCCATTGGTGATTCAAATAGTTAACCACTGTGGTAAACCAGGCTGATTCCTTCCCCTGTCACTCTTCTTGCAGGTCACTGTCCTCTGTTAATCAATGCAGAATGAGGTGGCAGCACTTTGTGGCAAATCAATTGCCAAAGTGACTCTAATATCTGTGAATAAGAGACAAAGCAAAGAGTTCAGGGCCTATTTCAAAGCACAAATTCAGTCTAATTTGCAATATGAGTATATTCCTATGGATGATGAAATTTTAAAGAGTTTCCATTACTTCTGGATGTTTTAAGATATTGAAGGTGATCTCCAGGCATGGAAGCAGGGAAGCCTTTTTTCCATACCTGCCTTCCCTCAGCAATATTACTGAAGCACTGGGAGAGGAATGTTTTACAAGGTCATGTAGTGATAGGACAAGGGGGAATGGCTTCAAGCTGAAAGAGAGGAGCTTTGGATTAGATATTAGGAACAAATTCTCCACTAGGAGGGTGGTGAGTCACTGGCACAGGTTGCCCAGAGAAGTTGTGGCTGCCCCATCCCTGGAAGTGTTCAAGGTCAGGTTGGAAAGGGCTTGAAGCAACCTTGTCTAATGGAAGGTGTCCCTGCCAATGGCAGAGTGTTGGAACTGGCTGTTCCCATTCTTTAAGGTCCCATTCAATTCAAACCACTCTGTGACTCTATATATACATAGCCAATGATTCCAGTCAATCATTGTGTGCAGATAAGGTGGTTTCTTAAGGGGAAAAAACCCCCACATGCTCACTTAAAATGATCTGCTTCTGCCTAAACTACAAAAATTTCACTATGAAAGGTAGACTGTGTCCTTTTTTTGGCTGGGATGGAACTAATTTTCTTCCTAGTACATTGTATATTCTAAAGACAGGGACCCTCTGAAGCCAGGGCAAGCTATTTATTACCTTGAGTAAGACCAGCATTTCACCTGCCAGTTTTTCAGAATTAAGCCTTCTCAAGTTTATTGCTGAGTAATCAATAGCTGCTGCAAGAACAGTATCCACAGATGGAGGGTGAATAGCTCTGTAGCAATTTCAGATATGAAATTTTGACTTTCAGTTTATCAACATTTAGCAATTTCTAAATTATAGTACCAAGCAATTAGAGCTATCTACTTTTTCAAAGCACTGTGCAATTATTAACAAATTAATTGCTGCCTCATTGCCCTGTGAAATATGATGATAGTTATTTGATTATCTAGTTCTCCACTAAATTAGAATAACCTTACTGCTTATAAGACTACATATGTTGTGTGTGTATATATATATATATGACCTATATATAATTCGAAGAAAGTTTTGCTAAGTGGGGACACTGTAACCACCCATTATGAATTCCTTACTGCAAAGGTTATTCAATGCTACAGTATAATTCATTCCTGCATTGTGGCAGGTGACCTGGGGAGAACAGGAAAAACAAAGGGCAGTTTGTCCTGTTAGAGAAGCAAAGAAGCTTCTTCTGTTTACATGGGAATCCACTGTGGTGGGAGTGTGGCTTAACAGGCAGAGGATTATCACCTTTGCAAGTTTCTCCTGAGAAACGGGAAAGGAAGTGATATAGAATCATGGAATGGTTTGGGTTGGAAGGGACCTTAAAGACCATCTGTCTCCGGCCCCCATGCCATGGACAGGAACACCTTCCCCTAGACCAGGTTTCTCAGAGTCCTATCCAACCTGGTCTTGAACATTTCCAGGGCTGGGGCATTCCACAACTTCTGATACAGATGAAATTAGTAACATTTGAAGTATTGCAACTAGAGGGACTATAACTGGACAGCAAATCTGAACTATCTTTTTGAGAAAGGGGAACTTCCATGTCATTGGTATTTTCTCTTTGCCTTCTACATATTTAAGTATTTCCTTGCAAGAAAGTATGATCTAACATGAGAATTAATTAGACTGTTAGCCACATTTGTCTCCTTTACACAAGAGATCATTCTCTGATGGGGGGGGGAGGTGGTGGGAAAGGGATGTTTTATAACACGTAATGAAAATATGGCAATGTAGGGAATTAACATAGTGTAGTGGCTGACGCAAATGTTTTTCTATTTATAAGACTAAATATGTTCGGCTGTCAGAGCCTCGAGAGCTAAATGCTGGGAATGATGGACCCCTAGTGCCAAGGCTGTACGAACAGGCAAGGGGAAGAGTTGCTTTCTGAGGGCAAAGAAGAGATCTAAATGACATGGAAATTGTTCAGTGCATAATAAAGCTCCAATTTCTGTGCCTCCTTACAAAATCTACAGTTTTTTAAGTGCAGGTGCACCTATTAAATGTATTTGTCATATTGGGGTATCTTTAGCGGCTCCCTTTCATAACTTTGCTTGGACTTTTTGGGGGATTCAGGTATATTTTTAGTCGTTGTGAGGGGTGATGGAAGGATATTTAAATGTTTGGCATGAAAAGTCAGCTTCTCTGTCCCATAGGTTTCTTCTGCTTCTTTGCTATGTTGTCTAGTGGATCCATGCTGATTTGGGTTAATAAAATGAGGAAATTAGAAATCACCAGTTGCCTTGTGAAGGATACAACCATACATCTCTTGAAAGAAATGTACTGTCTTTATGCCTGTTTGACCTCTGAGGCCCCAGGAGAGAGCAACACACTCCTGTTTGAAAATTGCCCTCTCTTGTTTTCTTTGGCCAGTGCTGATGAGTTGCATGAACCACAGCTTTGAATTCCAACAGGTTCTAAGGCAAGTGAGTTTGGGTGGTGCCTTGCCAGTTGGATGCTGCTCACACAGTTTCACAGTCCTGTAGCATGATACTTTTAGACTTCACCTTTGAGTTTCTTCTGTAGTTTATTCATGCTCATCTCAGGATCACGTTTCAACATTTTGGGAGCTTCAAAGTAACTGAAGGGTCAAAAGAACAAGGATAATTCCTTTTCCCTGACAGAAAAGTGCCTGGAAGTTGTGGAAGGTGGAGAACAGTAAATACCTGCTTAGTTTTCATGCCTTTTGAGATTAAGTGTTCTCTGTGTGAGGCTGGGTGTCCTCCTGTAGAGGACTTTATCTCCTTAGCCCATCTTTTGTTGACTCCTCTCATTTCTTGGAGAATATATTCCCCCTCATTGGAACATTTGTGCTGTTTTTATTTTTAAAACCAGGTTTGAATCTCTTTTTCCAATAGTATGTCCCTGTTTTTCAGGTTTTAGCTGGAGGGTTTTTTTGCTAGAGACACTGAGTCAATTTGGCCATGAAATTGTCTTGCCATATTTATTCCTTGCCGGAAAACTGACAACATGTGTCTGGGTTTGGTGTTGTGTGGG
>JAWWTY010000077.1:145782903-145871911 GCA_035222235.1 Margarornis squamiger | reverse complement strand
ATAAAGTCCTCAAGGTTTTATTTATTCTAGCACTTTAAAATTTAGCATTTAGAATCTCCTTTCAAAAGATTAGGGCAGTGTTGTTGACTAAATGGTTCTGTACATCCTTTTTATATAACCTTTTTGCTGGTCTGGATTCCAGATTGTCTTGATTTCATATGTTTTATATCTGCTCAACAGAGATTAATTCTATGTTAATTACCATATTAGGGTCAGCTAAGTTAACAAATATGATTTTTGATTTATATAACTTTAAAGGCACTTCACCTGATAACTTTTTCTGGATCTGATGTTTGACTACATTCAGGAAAAAAGTTAATAACAGTAATTTTTTTAAAAAACACAAACATTTTCACATATTAATATAAAGATCCAGGCTTTAATAAGGGCTTTTGTATTCTGTGGGACTTTGTGTGAAGGGGACTACCAATACTGATCAGAAGGGACCAAGCATTAAGTAAACTGAGGCTCAGTGACTACTGCTGGCACTGGTTTCAAATAAGTTACGGAAGAAATTAAGGTTTTTAAAAGAATTTCAAAACTATTGAAATTCTTGGAAATAATGAGAGACTTAGAAACTGCGTACTCAGCTGGCTGACTGCAATTCTGATTTTCCTGTTTTAGAGTGCACTGGAAACCCTCCAGTCTCCACCATTTCTATTGGCTGCAAATGGGGAGAGTACCTGGGTGCACACGGAGTCACCTGAATTCATAGGTGCAAATATGGAGCCAAATGCCACACAAAGAAGTTTGTTTGATGTTTTCCATTGTTGCATGGTCATGTGTGCTTGCTACTCAGTTCTTGTGCTTTGCCTTAATGTGGTTACTGAGTGTGTCTTCCATATTCACTCTCAACACTGTTTTGTGGGAATTCTATGTAATTTTCATACCATGATGTGACCAAAAGTCATATCGTTTCTGTTTTTATATATATCCTACTCTGTTAGGTGTAAAGATCACAAAAAAACACAGCACTGTGTGTGCACATTCAATGGTTTGTTTTTTTTGTTTGTTTGTTTTGTTGGGTTTTTTTTCTTTGGTTGGTTTTTTTGTTTGTTTTTGGGGTGTTTTTTGATATTTTTTGTTTGGTTGGTTTTTGGGTTTTTTTTGTTGTTTTTTTTTGTTTGTTTGTTTTGAGAGGCTGATACATTTTTATAGCTGAAAGCACTTGAAGGGAATGGAGATTGTGACTCTTTGAAACTACTGCTGCTCAAACTCATTGTGTGTTGTTCCAGAGACAGTGACCCTGGGGGAACCTGCTTTCTTCATAAGGCATTCTCAGTTCCCTGCCTTTCAAAAAAAATATAATCCTTCTCTTTGTCCCTTCCTATCAGAGTTAGTCATGTTGTGTAGATATAAACCAATAAAAATTAAGCCATTTTGTGCTGATCATTTTTGATTAAAATTTAATACATTTAAGCATTAAAATTATCTTTCACCATTTTACTTTTTTTATTATTATTTTTATTTTGTTTTTTTTTAATTCCTTGCTGGTTGGCTCTGATGTCAGACAGAAGCTGCTTAAAAACTACAGTTGTAGCAAAAGATAGTCTGAAGATCCCAGCATAGTTCTGCCTCTGAAGTGATAAACTGATCAAGTCCTAGTTGTTTCCCAAGACAGCCATGATGTGTACAGTATTTTGTATATATTTCACACTGGACAAACAAAGCTTCCTGATGGCCCACATCTTCCTCACAGGAGGAGGCAGATGAAGGCACTGATCTCTTCTCTGTAGTGACAAGTGACAGGACCTGAGAGAATGGCCTGAAGTTGTGTCAGAAAAGCTTTAGGTTTGATATCAGATAAAGTTCTTCCCCCACAGGGTGGCTGGGCACTGAGCAGGCTCTCCAGGGCAGTGGGCACAGCACCAAGCCTGGCAGAGTTCAAGAACTGTTTGGACAACACTCTCAGGCACATGGTGTCATTTTTGGAGTTGTCCTGTGCAGGGCCAGGAGTTTGACTTGATGAACCTTGTGAACCCCTTTCGACGCAGGATGTTCTGTGCTTCTGTGGAGGTATGAAGGCTTAGAAAAGAGATGATGCTTAACTGAAGCAGTAAAGATTTGAAAAGACTCCTTTTGTCCACCTGTAATCAGTTTCAAAAGTATTCAATGAGAACTTTCAGGTCTAGACAAAAAACTGTGAGATTGCAGTAAGGATAAATGTGGGTTGGTAGTCATTGTCCAAGCCCTTGAGCCAGGTTTCCCCTTTGCCAATTCCATAGCTATCTTGTTAAATATGAGCTAAAAAAGACCACCTGTGTAAAGAAGCAGAAATGCTTGGTGAGCCTTTATGGAAACCAGTTCAATACCTGCAAGCTGCTGAAGTACAAGTTGCCTTGGGGCTGGATCAAATAGAAATTATTTGAAATAGTATGAGAAAAGCAGTGCCTGAAGTACTTTGCTGGGATGTGAGCATTTAGTTGTAGCCTTTGGGAGGAGTGAATGGTATTGACTGTGTGGGCTTGGGGTAGGTCTGGTTTTGTTTTTCCATAAAAGGGAGTAAAGACACAAAGAAACAAGGTCAGATTTCTTGTTTCACAAGGTAGGTCGGTGTTCATGGAATCATTCTCCCACCTCAGTATAAGAGCAGGGTGCCAGGCTAATTTGTATTGAATTTGCTCTAGATCCAGCCAAAAAACAATGGGAAGATCCAAGAGCTAACTAAATTAGGTAATTTCATCAAAATTTTTAGTGACTAGAATATTCAGTAATGTTTAGTGAATAGAAATGATGCTTGTAATGACTCTCTATCTTTTGACCAAGAACCCTGGCTGAAGTGACTGAGGAAAACAGAGGCAGAACTCATAAGCAGAGGAAAATTCTTTTAGAGTTCATAGGAGTTTTAAACCTCTAGGTAGTTTTATTTGGTTGAAAATTTGGCTATTTAATTCTTTGAGCAGTTACCCCAAGCTAAAAGCCACTCTATACTTGCAGGAGATGAATGGACATTAATTTAATTTCTTCTCAGATGAGTTATGAAAATGTGGTATTTCTGTGCATAAATCTTCAAAACCCCAAATTATGTAGAACTGTAAAATGTGTGTCTTCAGATACATCTGGCAATTAACCCCATGCATACTTTTTATTTTCTATCCAGGAATATCTGAAACATTTTAGTCTTCAATAGCATCAAACCACATGACACCTTGGAGTTATCTAATGATGATGAAAAACATAGTTTGTTAGACAGCTCTTCTGATCTGCTTGAACTCTATGGAATGAAAACTCTTACATGTGTAAGAGAGGAATTTTTCAGTGGAAAACCACATTGACCTTCTACAAACAGCAAAGGGCTGACATAAGTCTCACTGTTCTGCCTGTAAGAGATATTTTCTTTTAATGGTCTTTAACTTAGATAGTGACGTGAATGCCTATTAGCAGCAAGTAAAAAGGAAAATTAAGAAAGAAAAAAGGTCCAAAGTCAGAAAATTCCTCTGTGATTCTGGAACAGTAATCACATTTGTGAGATTTAGGTTGCTTTTGAGCAATTCCTCTAAGAGAAAGGCAGAGTCTGGTACTGACTGGGCTTGCTGCAGGAACCCAGGCTTTAGTAGAGGTCTACTTTGATTTCTGACTGATTTTGCTTCTGTAACTTGTTTCAACATTGTTCATCTGCCTGGGTCATTAAACTTGAGGGTGCCCTTTTAAGGGATGTGAGCCAGCAATTTAAAAGGCTGATCCCTCAGTGTCAAGTACCAAAACGTGGGGAAGTGAGAAATGAGACAACAACATAGCAACTGGCTGCAATTTGAAACATTTTCTGCACAAATGACCAAAAAACCATCCTAAAACTGCAGGGTCTGCCTTTCAGTATTGACAGGCATTTGATATGTTTGTACAAGTCTTCGTTCACCATCTTACTGTGCTCTGGATAAGCACTTGGGATATTCTCAGACACTCTGTGGCTCAGCTGTGGAACAAAGCCTTGTTATTATCACTCATTCTGTGGGGATTGCTAGCCATACTCACAAACTACAGAAATATGGCCCTCAAAACATTTAGATTTTGTCATTTGATATCATCAAAACAACAAGCGTGGAAGTGATATAAAGAATTCTCCTGCACTCACATTATATAAATCAACATGTGTGTATGATTTTGTGCAGGGTTCTTTGTGATGTATGCTCATGTCAGTAGGCATATTGTGTGAGAAGCTGTGCTCCCCCAACCCTGGAAGTGTTCCAGGCCACTGGAATGGATGGGGCTTTGAGTAACCTGGTCTAGTGGAAGGTGTCCCTGCCCATGGCAGGGGAGTTGGAACAAGATGAGCTTTAAGGTCACTTTCAAACCAAACCATTCTATCATTCTATGATATTTCTTCCTTTGGTCTGTATCAAACATATCTTGAATAAGTCTCAGTCATGGCATTTCTTGTCTTCCAGTGCCCATGGTCTGTTGACTAAGGAAATCTTTCAATGATAATCTATCTTCACATCTTACTTGCAATCTGTAGACACCCAGCTATTCCATCTCCCTCCTCAGAACTGAAGTAAATACTGTTCCCTATTAAAACATTTACCCACGCTTTTGTAGTGACAAAACATTCTGGGCTGTTGACAGGCAGAGAGGAATGAAGACCTGTCAGCTTCACAAAGTACAGCATGTAGACACCTCCTGTGTGCATTTCTTGCTGCATTAAACTGTAATAATCCAGTCATTCCACACATCTGGAATTTTATATGTTTCAAAATATAAGAACTTTTTATATTTTATTGTGAAAACCCCTGGGAAGCAGGGAATGAGAGTTCCTTCATTGTTTTCAGGTGTTGACTGGGTATAGAAGGTTTAAGAATTTAATTATGAATTTACCTAAAACTAAATTATAATGGGTACTTCAAATTCAAGACAAGCTCCCTAATGTTTCAGTTCCCACCTTTTCTGGTTAGATGCCTGAATTCATATCACCATATTTGTATGCCAGGTTGAGTGTACCTCATCCCTGGGCTAAAACTGGGCTTTCTTTACTGAAATCCTGATTAAAACATCAATAGTGGATTATTTGGTTTGAGGCTGCTGGATCAGGTGCAGTCCATGGCTGAATATTGATTTCTCACATCTACAATAATGCATTGAAAAAGAATTCACCTTTTTTTGTTTGGTTGTCTGGTTTTGGGTTTTTGTTTTGTTTTTTTTGTTTGTATGTTTGTTTGTTTGTTTTTTTCTGACTCCTCAAGCCAGAAGGCAGCATTTCCTCAGGATGGAGGGAGGATTTTAACACCCAAAAAGAGGAAAACAACAACGGTTTTCTGGTCCCGTGAAGAAACCTGTTCACCCAGGAGGTTGTGCCATGTGTGTGCAGGTCAATAAAATACAGCTCCTAAGGCCAATCTTCACATGTATCAGAGTTGAAGGAGGGTGATATCTTTCATATCTTGTTCCTGAAGCTCAGACTGGGCCAATATTCACACTTCCTGCTGTCATGGCTCGTTGGTCTGAAAGTTTTAAAGTGGGCGACAAGCAATTTTTCTGTCATTTAAAATATAATGTTCATATGTGAGGGAAAGATTGAAGTGACTTGAGTTAATTCCTCTAAAAATCTTAATTTTTGGTGTGGTACCTTTATTTTGTAGTACCAGTTTGTCAAGGCTGGTGTTCAGCCGTCTGTCTCTTGTCGTGGCTCTGTCCTTGCCCTCTAAAATCATCCATTCTCCTGAGAATATTTCTACCATGCTTCTAAGAAAAGTATAAGAGTGTAAAATTGATATGAGCTGAAAGTCAAGAAGGGAAGAAAAATCAGTTTCTCAAGGTTTGATTATGTAGTGTATTCTTTTTACATATCTTTTTATTACTTTGGATTTCTAGTCAGTGAAGTGGTTGCTTATTTTAGTCTTCCATGAAGCAATAGGAAAGAATCAAATAGGACTTAAAAACTTTTATTAAAATGTCTCCAGAATTAACAATATTTTTTCCCACACCTCTTGACCATAGAAACATTTGCTTTTCTTACCTTAAGTTGTTTTTTTGTTTCCCATTAAACCAATTCTTATTAGATCTTCATATGGCAACTCAACAGTAAAGAAACAACATTAACAGTAGAGGCAACACCTCAGAGCAAATAAACAAAAAGATGCTCCTATATTCCTGTTTGCATTGATTTTCTTAAAAGATTTTTGGCTCTTTGTCCTTTCCGAGTTTTGTACCCTACTTTGAGTTGCATTGCTCCTATTTGAGCTCAGGGATAATATTATCAAATAGGTTAGAGGTCACAGAATTGTTAGGGTTGGAAAGGACCTCTGGAGATCATCCAGTCCAACCCCACTGCCAAGGCAGAGTCACCCGGAGGAGGTGACACAGGAATGTGTCCAGGTGGGTTTGGAATGTCTCCAGAGAGGGAGGCTCCACGACCTCCCTGGGCAGCCTGTATCTGAGTTCACAGGTGGGGGAATCATCCACCTGTCAGGTGACACCTTGTACCTTTTCAGTTTTTCCTTTATCCTTCATTGTTTTCCACTTTCAGTAAAAGAAAGAAATATCTCCTTGTCCTTTCTCTTTTCTAAAAAAAAAAAAAAATAAAAATAAAAATCTCTATTTTTAAATAAATGCTGTGCACCTGGGGTGCAATGTAAGTAAGGTACTAAGAAGTAAGTTTTTTCTATAATATATCATTACTAGATTAAAAAAAGTGAGCTGTATGATGTTTGCTTTATGCAAGAAAAGTCAAGTTTGACACTTTGCTCTGCATTCTACAGCTCTTATCTCTTTAATGTCCAGTGGTTAGTGTTGATAGGAAAGTACCACTATGCATATAAATCCTGGGGGAATTATTGCCTCCTGACCACACCACAGATGCTTTCAGCTCAGGTAAATGAATGAACACATTCCAAAGTTGTGGCTGATCTCCTTAAGGCAGAATAAACCCCATTGCTGAATGATCTTGGCAGCTTGGATACATATGACAAGTAAATTTACATGATGAAATTTTGAGCATTTGCCATCTACAGGTCCACACTGTTGGAATTGAAGTTAATGCACCATCCTGTTCCTCTGCAGACACAATAATCTTGTGTATGTTGGAGTTGATGTGATCCCACATTTGTTATGTGGGTAGTTACATGCCTGTTATAATGAACATCAATGTTTTTGCTCTCTTTTGGAAATCATATTTCCTAAATGAGAATAATGGTGATTTATTGACTGCACTAAAACAGCTCATTGGTGGATGTGTTTAGAATAAATGCCTGTTCAGCCGACTAAATGACTTTGACCTACTAATGGGAGATTTTTGCAATGAAAGAAAATAGCTTCTATTGTTCCCTTGATTTAGACTATGAAATGAAATAAAAATTCCACTGAAACATTATTCTCTTATTCTCTACCATGACTGCTGCTGGCTAACAGTTGTGTTGATGTCCTCTTAACAACAGTGAATAGCTCCTAAAATGGCTGTATTGGTATTTCAGTCTGTTCCTGGCACAAAAATTATACAGAGGGATGAGAGTAAATTCTGAACTGGTGGGTTGTTTCAAAAAAAAAAAAAAAAGAAAAAAAAGGATGTACTACAGTATTATTTGTTTAACAGCTATTTGAAAAAGCAGATGTGCAGACAGTATATTGAACTAAATTAGATGTTGAAAGGGTGAGGCATTTGTTTGCTTGGTGTTTCAGTAACAGAAGGCTTCCAGGCGGGCTGCATACAGGTGGTTTCAGTAATTATTAGTTATTTAGATTATTAGTGACTTGCTGATGTTGAAGTACCAGGGTACTTCATTTTAATGCACTTTGTGGCGTGGGCATAGGGGCTGATTTCCAGACTGGTTTGGCTTCAACAAATTGCAGTTAATGTGAGCTGCAGGTGTTCAGAAGCTCTTGAAAGCAGAGGTGAGCAAAGAGACTTCAGGAAAGCTCTGCTTTGCCTGCATTTCTCTTGCAGCTGCAGTCCCCATGCTTCCCCTCACATTTAGAGTTAAGTAACGTCAAAGCTCAAGTGCCATCCATGGGATTTTAGGAATTTTAAATCCTCTGTTCAGGTGGTTTGATCGCTACAGAAGACTACCCAGAGCAGAAATTAATCTCCCTTTTCCCAGGAGAGAGGTTTGCCACTGTTATAGAGTGCTTTAAGTTTTAGACTGGCTTTTTATTGATTTATTTAAATTGTGCTGTTTTGTATTTAAAAAATTAAACATTAGTGAGAGTGCAGTCGAAGACAATGTGCCTTGCACCCTCTCCAAATTCTTCAGCCTCACTTGAAGATAAATTTTCTCTGACTAATCAAGTTTTTAATTATTTGTACACATTGAAAGATGGAGCACTTACAGGTCAGCACTCTGCCTCTCAGGGAGGCATAGGCACTGGGATAAGGAGTGACACTGGTGTAATTTTCTTCTCTTCTTTTTTTTTTTGTTTTGTATTTTTTTAATATTTTCTTATTATTCTGTTAAATAGAGCTCCTGCTTTTATTAAAACTGCCCTGGAGAGCAGAAAAAAGTTTCATCTAATATTTTTAAAGCATTTAGATATATTTCATATCTATTCCTATATGCATTTAGAGGGGAAGGATAGGGTGACAAGAGGAACAGCATTTTCATTTAGGTTGTTCTTAATATTTCACATCAAGGAAACATACATCCTGTTTCAGTCTTGTCATTCATTCTTCTTTAGACTATTTCTCTTTGTTCATCTCTTTCACAACACAAATTGTAGGCAAAACTCAAGAAAAAGGTGTTATCTTTCTGCAGCAAAGGCCAGCCTGTGGATAGGAGAGAACAGTTAATTTACAATTTACACATTTACTCTTAGTTTTTATTCCAGAGATAATACCTTTCCACAGCTTTAAAAATAAGCTCTGTCAAATAAAGAAATGAAAGCTACTAGTCAGTATTTTCAGATTTCACCTTCTCTCAGTATTGTTTGAATTAGGCTAAAAATGTAGATACAGAAAGTGGTATAATATTATGGAGAAGATGCTGACCCTGGCTATTAATTGCTCCACATATTGCTGCAGTGTGTGAGCACAAGCATGGATTTAAGTTTGCAAACTTGACAGTCTTTTTCTTTAGTCTGCCTTACACCAATGCCATCAGGTCTTTCAGTCTCATTTCTTCCACTCCTGCTCTTACCCCTATCATTGTCACATGGTTGACGTGGGCAGTGTGAGGCAGGGGATGACAAAGGTACCATGACTTGGACATCCTTCACCTTAGTAGCTTGACCCCTGGATCTCACAGGCCAAAGACTCCTGTGCTTGTTGTAGCGCCAGCCCATAGTGCTCACCTCCATCCTGGGCCACTCTCTTCCCTCTGCTCTCCCAAAGGTTTCAGAAGCACAGAGGGATTCAGGTGGGTCGGTATAAGCTGCAAATCTCACAGCTGTGAGCAACCCTGTGTAGGTGTTTGCCCTGGGGTCTGCTATGAGAGCTCAGAGAGCATCAGAGCTTTCATGTACTCCCCTCTTGAGATCGTACCTACAGCCCGTCCTGCACGTCTGATTGTTCTCGGATTGTAACAACGATGTTGCAGAGTCCTGGGGTAGAAAGAAAGGACATCGAGGAGGTGGACCTGATAGCCTTTGGGTAACACTGGAAGATTTTTTCTTACAGTTATGACTGATGAGTTATGCATTTAATTTTGCTCTGAAATATTCTTGCTCCTGAAGAAAGGGCCACAAAAGCTTCGCTGATGAGCTTCTCCACACTTGATGAGTTTCTCTAAAGCTGATGACATTTCTCTACATTTGCCAGCAAATGTGGCACTTCTTGGTACCCTTTCCCCTTTTATCCTTCCTGTTGTAACAACACAGATGTGCAGTTTTAAATGCTCTGGTTTAGCTATGCCTCTTGGGAGAGGATCATCCTTATACTGTAGATCTGCAGTCAGGCATCATGACTAGATTTAGCTGTCTGTCAGCATGTCACAGATGCAAAGGAGTGCAATCATATTATTAAAGACTAATTTGAGTTGGAAGGGACTTCTGGAGATCTGGTCCCAAAGCCGGGTCACCTTTGAAGATATACCAGGTTGCACAGGGCCATGTCCTGTTGAGTTTTAAATATTCCAAAGATGAATATTAAATCACTGTTCTGGGCAAGTTCCCAGTGTGCAACCACCCAGAGTGAAAAATATTTTCTCTTACCTCTGATCATAATTTCTTTTGCTGCATCTAATGCCTACTGTCAGCTAAGCTAAATATTTTGCCTGATGTTATCAACTTTTCCTTGTGTATAAGGTGATTCTGTATTATTTATGCAGAGTTCTCAGTGAACGGAGCAAGTTGTTGTAGAGAAGTTTCTTATTGCAGAAAAAAAGTGACAGAACTTTGACATCAAGGATTTAACCTGCTTTTTGTGTAAATCCTTTAATAGGTAAAAGTGATTGGTTTTGAGGTGTCACTACAAATCTGGTACATTTTGTCTCAGTTTTGGCCTTTCATGTAATTGAACATATATCTATTGACTTCATCTCCACTGCTTCAGGCTTTATGAGTATTTTGTTCTTAGTTTATTTTTGTTTTCATTTAGGGCCCATGGCACAGTGATATCACAGTAAATGAGCAAGGAGTATAAAGTTGTACTGGGGGGACAGTCTCCCATGAGACTTCACACTGCAGCAGGGGAAGAGTATGAGGAGTCCTCCAGCTGGGGAGGAAGGAGCAGCAGAGACAACATGTGATGAACTGACCACTGACCACAAGCCCCATTCCCCATCCCCCTGTGCCACTGAGGGGAAAGAGGAAGAGAAAATGGAAGTGAAGTTGAACCCAGGAAGGAGGGAGGGGCAGTGGTGAAAGTGTTTTAAGATTTAAGTTTTTTCTTACTATTCTACTCTGATTTAACTTGTAATAAATTAAATTGATTTTTCCCAAGTTGCATCTGTTTTGCCCTCGATGGTAACTGGTGAGTGATCTCTTTTTGTTCTTCCACCTTTTTTTCTTCTTGCCCTGTCCAGCTGAGGAGGGAAATGTTAGACTGTTTTGGTGTGCACCTGCATCCAGCCGAGGTTAATCCACCGCAAATGTGCTGAACAAATATCACAGGTCTAGCTGATGGGAACAAATTGTCAATAAATATTTTCCTACTGGAAAATTCTGCTTTTATGACAAAAAGACAGTAATTTCACAAGAAGGTGTTCATTTTGATGAAATTTCCATTTGAGAGGGAAAAATAAACAATAATTTAAACCTACTGAAACACATTAACAATGCCAAAATCATCTCTTGAAAAAATCAACAATAAATAATCTGTATCTCTCAAAAAAGAAGAAAAAATATCTCCAAGACTGTTCCACTGAAAGCTTGCCATAGGAAACATCTAAATTCACCATTGGTTCTGATTCAAAATCCAACCTTTGTCTCTGAAGAATGCCCTAATATTGCTTTGCTGGGATCTACTCTATGAAGAACATGGTCAGGGGTACTGCTCAGGGTCCCCATTCAGCCATGTCCTTGTATTTGTGGCTTTCTCTCTCTGCATCCCTTAATCCCAGAGAAATTTGGATCTGCAGGAGGGATTGACCAAATGGGGTTTCTTCCTGGAGGTGTACACCTTGCTTTGCAATTTCACTGAAGGTCTTTCAAGATAGTCTATCATTTATAGACATAGAGTCATGATTTAAGATGACTTCTATAAGTCACCTGTACAAATCTCCTACTTAGAGCAAAGCCACCTTTAAAATTAGGTGAGGTTGCTCAGGAACTTGCTTGGATGGAGGTCCCACAGCCTCTCTGGACACTGGTTCAAATGTTTGATCAAAATAATGCATAGAAGTATATACACGTTTCTGTTACTTATCACCTTGGTTTTGGACTTCTTGTGTTGTTCATTATTTTTCTTTACAACTTAGAAATCTAATCTTTTCCCCCTGATTTGCCTTTGTGTACCAGATGATGAACATCTTTGTATCCAGTCATATCTGAGATCTGGAATTTCAAGACAAGAGCAAAATATTTGTAAATTAATCACATTTTCACAATTTTCTCTTTTTTGACTTTGTCCTCTCTGTTCTCTTAGTTCAGGGTGTGAAATTTATTACTGGACAGAAATGTCTCCAGGTGAAATGTATGAATAAAATACATGGAAAACCCCCCACATCACAGATTCTTTCAGGCTGGAGAGTTATTACAAAGTAAGACAGGTTAACATTTCCATTTAAGTGTTAAAGTTTGTCTGACTGATAAAACAAGCAGAACTTTTTAGAAAATAGTTGAATCCTTCCTATTGTTAAAAAGAGACTTGTAATCTTATCAGAAGTTCTTAATAACCTCAGTAAATATTTAAAATGTATTGTTTAAAAATTAATACAGGAGCCATCCCTGGTGAAATGAAATAATTGAGCCTCTAGGCATTCCCATCATAATGCAGCTAAGTTAGAATAATATCAGAGAAATGCAGACCAAAGAATAAACTTTTAATACCGGCTCCATCAGAAATCATATTGCACATGTTTTGTTGAGGTCTTTTGATTTTTCATCAGGTGCTGGAAGTATCCAAGCACAAAGGTAGATACTGAAAATAACAGGTCTGATGTTTTACACTGCAGTCATCTTCCATGTATTTTTTCCCCCTCCTCTGTCATGCAGCTGGTGATAAGACAAGGGGAAATAGCTTCATGTTTCAAAAGGGGAGATTCAGGTTTGATATTAGGAAAAATTTCTTCACTAAAAAAGCAGATAAACAGTGGAACAGGACCCCCAGGGAAGTGGTGGAGCCATTGTTCCAGGAAGTCCTCAAAAAACAAGACCTGGCAATTTGTGATACAGTTTAGTGGGCATGGTGGTGTTTGGTTGAAGGTTGGACTTGATGATCTTGGAGGTTCTTTCCAATCTTCCTGATTCTAAGTGTATTACCTGCTTTCTGTTGGAAAATTCCATTTCTTTTTTTATTTAAACATCTTTAGCAGGATTTCTCCTTCAACTAATCAGCTTCTCTTGTGTAAGATGGGTTGTAGTTCTCTGAAAAGCTGCTGTCTTTCCTGGCCCTGGAAATTCCAGTCTCATCTGGGCTTTTTTCTAAGTGGCAGCATTCCCTCTGCATGGTCTGTTAAATATAAGCTGGGTAGTCAGAAGATAACTGAACATTTGTTATAGCAAATGAGGCAATAAATGTCTGAGGTTATGACGGGCAGAAAAGTCAAGGTATTTATCAAATTGCCATGGGAAATAGCTCTGCCAAGCGTTAAGTAATAAACTTTCAATTATAATCTTTATACTCCTACTGCAGAATGCGTCTGAGATCAGATTTGCTTTTGTTGGTTCAAAGAAGGTGAGAGGTGAAGCTGTTTTTCTCTGTGAGCAGAGAGAGGAGTTTCATGTCCCTGTGTGTGCTTATGGACTCACAGCTGTGTCTCTACAGCTCCCTGTTACTCTCTTATTTTCTTTCCTTTTTTTTTTTTTTGCCTGGGGACTTTCCCCAACCCTGGATTAACTGACCTACATGCTGATAGTGAGGATTTCAGGATAATCCACTAAATGGCTCCTAGAAAGGTACTTATCTTGAGATTGTAAAAGATTATTGTACTTTGTTGCTGTTAACACTGTGGTATCATCTTCTGCCTGATATGAACTTCCCAGCTGTATATTGGCTTCTCTGTCATCTTCCTTATGGAATAAGGGAGGATTTTCCCTTCTGATGACACCTGGTTTGACATGCTCTCCACCAAAACACAAGCTGTGTTTAATGTTCAACCTATCTTTGATTTCAATAAAAGTCAAGTCAAGCCCAGATGAACTTTTCTGTAGAAGAATTTCTGTGTCAGTTGATAATGAAAATTAGTCAAGGAAGAAAATCCTCAAAATCCTCAGTAGTTAACAAAACTAATGCTCTAAAGTCGGTGTGCTTACAGCACAAGACATGGAAAAGACAGAAAAAATCATGCAAGCAGCTCACTACTGAGCAAACAAAAAGGTAAATCAGAGGTAGAAAATAGTAGGAGGGTAGATTTAGAATGAATATTAGAAAGAAATTCTTTACTGTAAGGGTGGTGAGGCATTGGAACAGATTGCCCAAAGAAGTTATGGATGCTCCATGTCTGGAAGTGTTGAAAGCCAGGTTGGATGGGGCTTGGAGCAACCTGGTCTAGTAGAAGGTGTCCCTGCCCATGTTAGGTGTGTTGTAATGAGATGATTTTTAAAGCCCCTTTCAACCCAATCCAGATTGGAGAAGTACTGCCTGGGAGCAAGGGTGTTACTGCAGAGGGCTGAAAGGACCTTTTTCTGACTCTTTTTGTCTCTAAAAATACGTTGCAGGTCTAGAGGGACCTTTGAGTTTGATCCTTTGCGAACGTGCTTATGGCATTCTCTGTTCAGCACTTTCCTCCTGATCAGCTCTTAGCAAACATTTCACTGCCTACACGTAGTTATAGAATAAGGATGATAATGTAGGTTTACTTCCCAGGGGAACATGGAGATGAAGCATAGCTGAGGTTCCCATGTGATGGCTTTTGTGGAACCGCTAAGTTTTGGCATTTATACATTTTCCTTACTATTAGGAACAGTAGTGAAATACAATGTCTTATACCAGAGGCTTAGAGAGGAAGCCACATGAGAAGTGTCTGAGGTCATTTGACTTGCTCAGACTGGAGAAGAGGAGGCTGAGGAAGATCTAATTGCAGTTACAACTTCGTCACGAGGGAAAGTGGAGGGGCAGGCACTGATCTCTTCTTTCTGGTGACCAGTGACAGGACCCAAGGAAATGCATGAAGTCATGTCAGGGCAGGTTTAATTTGCATTTAGGAAAGGTTTCTTAACCCAGAGGGTGGTTGGGCACTGAACAGGCTCCCCAGGGCAGTGGTCACAGCACCAAACATGACAGAGTTTGAGAAACATTTGGAAAATGTTCTCAGGCACATGGTATCACTCTTGGGGTTATCCTGTGCAGGGACAGTAGCTGGACTCAATGAACCTTGTGGGCCCCCTCCAGCTTGGGGTATTCTAGGATTCTGTGTTTCTAGGAGTGTCTTTCTGAATGAACATTCACCACTTTTCTCAGAAGAGGCCACACAGAGCCAGTTGCTACTGACATACTCCAGAGTTATTTTAGCCAAAGCCCCTAAATTATCTGAAATGTGAAGACTAATTTTTCTCCTCTTCAGAATTTATATTCTCCCCATCTTATTTTTATACAGTGGTTGTCATTTTTAAGACCTGCTATATGTGGAATCGGCTCCAGCACCTGGCTGCTTAGCCAGCAGTTCACAAACTAGCCTTGTAAAAGCCGTTTCTTTGAAAACATACTCGTTAAAAAGCAGGGTTCTTCATAAGCTTTCTAGCGTACTGAATTCCCACTGAAATCCAGTGTGCTCTTTTATACCTCCGAAATGGCTGGTGATTTCAGAGGGAGCCTGTGATGTGCTAGTTCTGTAGAATTACAACCTTAACAGCTGTAACATCACTAAAAGGCTTAGTCTGGAGAAAGGCTGTGTCATAAATGAGGTGTACAAAGACTGGAACTTGCAGCTGCAGCTTGCTAACTGTACCTGCTGCCAAAATTGATACTCCCCAGGAAAGTCCTACTCTCTCCACATGTGTGATTTTTCTTTCAAAATACACAAATTTCAGAAAGTTTAGAAATAAAGGACACCAGTAAGAATTTTTGTTAGCTTCTTAAGTGATGGAGTTTCGGTGATGAAGTCCCTGACAGATGAATGACTGAAGAGATGTCTGAAGGTTAAAGACACTGTCATGCTCATGTCTCCTCTGTTCCCTCTATGGGACATTTCTGCCCTACCAGCCAAGGAGACTAAGAGTGGGAGGTATCTGTGGTTCACTTCAGTTTATTAGATGAGATATTGATGAAAGGGTTCTCTTGCTAAGGAAACATGTTGGAAAGTCACATCACACATATCTTCTGCAGCCTGTGCTTCAGCAGGCAAACTTCTGTTTGAGGGCTGAGAGTGACAGACAAGGACTGCTAAATTGTCAAAGCCAAAAGAATGAATGTAAATTTAGGACTTGCCAGGCAAGGCATAAGGTGGGGACATCGAGTAGTAAATGAGTGTTGACTGTGTTTAAGCCATGTATCTCCACTCTGTTCTTTCAGTCCCCAAATCCTCTCCCTTTCCAGCCCTTGCAATGAGCATTTTGGGGTTTGGGGTGAAAGCACTCCTAAGCGCTGTATTTGGGGTGCAGTTTCCTCTTTTCCATATGCTTTAAGCATGTCCAGAAGATGTTTTCTAGACTAGAACACTCAAGGGACATCATCAAAGAAATGCAGCATAGGTGCTCAGGCCAGCCAAAATTATGTCAGCTGGATCTTATCCAGAATTGCAGGTACCAAGGGAGCTCTGATTGTAAAATCCACTGGATGGGGTGGAAGAAAGTGAGCAAATAGGTTGGTTCTTAACCTTAATTTGGGCATAGTAGGGCTATAAATACCTGAGCAATTTTGGGCTTCTGGATTTTAACTATTTGAGACATTTGGGCATTTTGTTATTAAAAAAAAAATCCATAAGAAACAAACTGGAGTTTATTTTTTCTGAAGGGGTTTCTATGGGCAACTTCAATCTGAATTGAAGTTGAATCATCCTGATTTTTCTTCAAAAGGGGTTGCTTCAGATTTAAAACAGCTTTTTGTCAAGTTCTAAGGGTTAATTACCTATTGTTAATTAATCTCTATAGGCCTTATTAAATGAGTCTCCCATCTCAGCCTGGATAGAAGGCTGAGATACAAATTACAATTGTATCAGACAAATACAAAAATAAGAAAATGCAAGTTTTACAAGTTCTTATCCAAAACAAATTCCTGCTCATTTTTTCATCTCTATGTTTAATGACTGATCCATAAAATACTTTAAAAAGCAGTGGTTAATTTTACAATTGTTTTTATCTTGTTCTTAATGCTGCTGTAGCGATTTGACTAAGGAAAGTGTAGTGTTTGTTTCAGAGCACAATTTCAAATTGACATCGAGCTGAAAGGATCAATAATAAATTCCAGCTCAAACTGTGAATCTTCTGATGCTTTTCTAAATTAAATCTGTGTGTGTCAGGAATATTTTTATCCCTCTGACACAGAAATCATGTTTTTCAGAAGCCTTGGCTGCAGAAATAATGACTTATTATACAAGAACAGAAAAGTGCAAGATATTTTAAAAATATAGTGGGAAACATCCTCCAAGGGTATAAGTAGGCACAAACCCCCTTGATCTCAGTCAAACTGCCTGATATTCACTGGCTGAACACCTGCCTGATGAGAAATATTCCAGATACCATGTTGTTCATATTCCATGCTGTTTGAAAATTAATGTTCTTTGTACAGTATCAGCCCACAAACCAATTCAGCTTGACAGATTCGTGAGAATGCTTTTTGTAATTTTCAGAGTCATTTGTATCTCCTGATCTTAATAGTGACATGTAGTCATATGCAAAAAAATTTGAAAATAGCCGTTTTACTGCTTTGGATGAGAGGGGAACATCTTCTAGAGAAAGTTTTATTGATGGCCAAATTTGGAAAGTTTCATAAATGAGATGCAGAATTCAAGTTATTTTTTACTTTTACAGACACAGACTTTTTTTTTTTCCTGGCTTAGCATGGGCATGAAATAAGATTATGTGCAATGAGTAGGTTTCAGTAGAATCACATCTTATGTCTTAGTATAGCCTTACTTTGACCATGCAAGTAGAAACCAGCATTCTACCCTGAAAACCAACCAAACAAAAAAATTGCAATTGCCACACAAGTTATTGCATTTAATTCCATCTAAAGGAGATAAAACGGGAAAGAGGTGTAAATGTGAAAGTGTACACTGTGCTAAAGGTGTACAATGTTAAATGTGTTTCTTAGCTTGCAAAGATTTTATTTCTACAATACTGAAACTGCTTTTAAATTTACAGATATGGTATTGAAGTTCACTTGATGTTCAACAGCAATTTTTTTGTGAGAATCTAGATCATGAAAACAGTAATTGTCTTCTGCCCTCTCTAGTGTGCACAGTGATGAGAAAGTCTTAACAGTGACCTTAGATGTAACTTTGAATAAGAAGAGAGATACACTAATTTGTCTTTTCTCATTTTTCTGATATCCTCAAATAGTTGTTTAACACTCACAAAGCTGTTCTGTTGATGCCAGCATAACCAGAATTTTACCCAACATCCTTACTTTTACTGCAGTCAGTATATTCCAGGAATCACTGGGCTATTACTCAGTGTGTGATGTTGTCTTTGCTGCCAAAAATTTATCTCAGAAGACACACAGATGGCATGTTTCTGCATATAAACACAAAGTAAAGAGTGCTGGAGCAGCCTAAACCATGTTCATCCTGTGGGAGCTGGGTTCTGCAAACAGGACTGACCTCCCCCCCTCCAACACTGACTATCCTTTGCAGGATCAGGGTGAGGTTCTAGACCAGGTGAAATGTTTATTCTGGCCCACATTTGATTTTCTTATCTAGCAGCCTGTGTGTTGCTCAGCTGTTACAAACTATGAAAGCCACACTCAGGAATTGCTCTGCCATCATCTGTCTCTGCTATCAGGATGGAAACACGACTGCATTTTCCTCAGGACAGAACTGTAAATACCTGGGTCTCCTGCCTTCATCTGCTTCATAGTGATACTTATGCAAATGCAGAAGAACAGAACATTTCACAACTTGCTATTTATGGCCCGATGAAATCATGTGCCTGCCATAGTTGTGTGTGTTCTGCCTGTTTTCCCCATTTCCAGTGCTGTGTGAGAATTACATTTCATGGATGTCTGGCTGGTAATAGGAGGATGAAATCAGGAATCCAGGATGAATGTTTATTCAATACATCAAGTTCACAATTGTGGTTAAGGCTCCAAAGACTTGTTGAGACTTTCCCCTTGATATCACACTTATTTTTTCAGATTTTAATATTTTTTTTTCTTTGTAACAGGAATCTTGTGAGCCACTGAAAACTTATGTTGATGATGCTAACATAAGCAGGAGAAAACAAGCTTCTATATTTTCTTTCCCAGAATGGACAGTTCTGGGAAAGATGTGACTTGCTGCTTTGTTACTTAGTTTCAACAATAATTCACATTTTTTTTAACCCAAGGGAGCACCAAAATCCTCTCCAGGATACATATAGCTCATTACAGCTGAAGAAAGCAGCTATTTTATAGCATCAAAACTGGAAATTTGCTTGAAACAGACTATATAGCAGTGAAAAATTTATAATCCAAAAAATGCAATTCCCTATTTTGGGAATTAGGTGAAGGGAAATGGAACTTCTACCTGTGAGTGGGTAGGACTTCGTTTCATAGTGTAATTCATAGCATAATTCCTAGATTGCATCTAGGACCTTTTTTTGATGTTATTTATTCTTACCTTTCTTTTCCATTGAGTCCTTAGAAATTAGGGAAATAGAAATTGTATAAATGTTCCACTTAAAACTACTAAAAATGATTGGTGTGATGTTCATACATGAAGTCCCTACATTAAAATTTAAGGAATGAAATCTGTAAGCCAAAGTTGTGTTTAGATGGCTAGGGATAATTTTGTCTGATAAGTATGTAATTTGAAATTCTGTTTCCTTTAAGGGGATTGTTTTGAGTTGTGTTTTGGAGAGCAATGAAATCCAGGAATTTAAAATTTAGAGTTTCAAATACATCTTAGGTGTCTGAAGATCTGTGTGGATGTCTTGTGGTATTGGTGAGAGGCAGGTATCTAGTTCTCAGTCAATACCCACTTTTCCAGAAATGGGAATTCTCATTTGTCTTTAAGAAGCTACTTCAGAGATAAGCACTGAGACTCTTCTGCTAATCTGTGGAGAGAAAAGGTGTGACTCATTGCAATTTAAAATGGATTTAAAGAAATAGGTCAGAGGAATCTCTTTCTAAAGGTGCCTACTTTATTTTTTCCCTCTTCCCAAGACAAGCAGCCCATATGTAGAGACAGACAATATATGTACCCAAAACAGGTGAGATGGGTTTCAGTTTGAGAATGAGATGCATCCCCACGTCAAGACACCTCCATTTAGTTGTTAGGGCACAGGTTGTGTGCAGACATCCAAGTGTTTAAGCTTCCATTACATCTAAGAGATGCAGTCAGTAGGGGCTGAATGAGTTCATCTCTGTGACTGTTTCAGGCTAAGTTCAATCACTTTTTGGGCTTTATTTGTTTGCAGACTTTAGAGGAAACACTCAGTTGCCTAACCATAAATGTCTGTTGTCATTTGGGAGGCTTTAAGATGCCTCATCTGATATTTAGCTGCTGCTTCCAAAGAAAACAGAATTCTCCTACATTGTGGGTAAACTGACAGTTGGGAATAGTTGCCTTATTTTATACTTTAGGGGGTGTAAAATGGCATGAGATATCTGTGTTTAGGCATTGGAATTTCTCCATAGGTGTTTAACTGCTGTTGAAAATAGAACTTTACTAATTTCATAGCCAGTGTCATGGGTGAAAATAGTAGTGCTTTGACATACTGACATGTGAATCTGCAAGATGTCTAAAATTACCCTTTTCCCAAAGAATCTTACATGGATATAAACATTCTCAGGTGGTAAAATGAGAGGCAAAGTGCCACTTCTTCTAAAAAGGCGATAAAAGGACCCTGGAGGCCCTCTGTTCATTGTGTCTTGTTGATTTCCAGATCAAATCTGAAATGTTTGCTTGCACAACAAGCTAGTGTCTAAAATTCAAAGGGAGATGCAAACATGAAGCTGATTTCAGCCCTGCAGGCCCATCAACACTTCTACTGTGAGTTCTGGAAATAAAATCATGCCTCTGACAAAAGCCATATAGAACTTTTAAATTTACTAGATTCTCTACGACAGAGGTAAAATGAGGTCATAAGAAATCCCGGTCATTTGCTGGGTTTTGTGAGGCTGCAGATAGCAATGAGTGCACTGACAGTTCTGATGTTCTACCTATTGATTGTATTTCTAAAACAAAAACCAAAACCAGTGAGGGTTAAGAATTTGAATGTGGGACACCAGGAATGATTAATCCGTTACCAGGAATTAATCTACGTAAAACCCACAGGAACAGAGCAGACATTTGTGCTAAATATGCCTGCTCTGAACAGGGATGTTCATATGACAGGAGCTTTTATTTGGATGTTGACATAGCTATTTTTGTTATATCTTGCTGGTTAACTACAGTCACTTGACTTCAAGTTCACACACATCTCACTGTCTTGTTTGGAGATGGAGGAAAATCCCTTTGCTTGTTTTAATACAGATGCTTGATCTGGGCCTGACATTCATGTCACATCATGCTCCAAAAGCTGTTAGTGCTGCTCCTAAGCAGTGTCTTTGTTCTTAAGAGATCATGGATGCTCCCTGAGAGGTATGTACATACAAGGAGCTCAAAAATTTACCAAGGTCAGGATTTGGAGGCCAGTCCTCTATAGATAATTCAATTAATTAGGAAATACTGGCAATAATTTTCAAAACGTTACTTTATTTTGAGATTGAAAAAAAACCAAATGATCTGATAAGTTTTGATGTGCCAGTGGAAATCTGAATAGTATTGTTTACAGGTTGGCATAAACTAAAAATTTGGGCTGCATGTCATCCTTGTTTGCAAAAGATTCCTGCTTTGAATAAGTGTTTCACCCAAAATGCTGTCCCAGTTTCAGCTTGCGTGATGAAATTTCTTCTGCTTGTAGAAAACGTCTCTGCTTCTGACTGGGTGTTTTATTCTTACTGAATTCCTGGCCAGGCACCTGAAGCTTGTTTGTTTTTGGTTTTTTATCTCAGTGGTTTGGTGTGAGATTGTGTAATTTCAGTGTTGCACAAGATATTGTTGTGATACATATTTTCCTCAAAACATTCTTGCTTCTGGATTTGCACTGTGTTAGTAAAATGTGAGCAAAATTATCAAAATGACACCTTTGCTGGCTGCAAATTTGTCACAGGGGGTACTTAATTTGCTGACATTATCCCACACAAGATACAAAGGTCTAGCAGAAAATATTTTTATTGAATCTGATTTTTTTGGAAACTTTATGAAAATGTCCAGTTGGACCAATGGATACTTAGTAGTATCTTCATTCTGTAGATTTTGGGTGCATATCTAATGTTCTAAAGACATGAGAAAGCGTGATGCTAAACTCTCTGTCATTCCTGAAATGACAAAGCAGGATTTTAATGTGGGAAAGGCATGTAGCTGGAAGAATTACTCCACAATTTTCAAATTTGCAATATTTTGCCTTGGGAAGAGTTCCCATGCGATGATTTCCTAAAATCTTTTCCCATGTTACAGAATCAGTATAAATATTTATGTGAGAAGTGTTGGAAAGTTTACAAAATTGCATTATTTGGTGTGTTTACAGTCTGGTTCTGGCTGCTGATTGAAATTGTGTGTCTACTTTACCTAAAACAAAAATAAATTAAATAGGGTTCCAAGATAAATAGCATTATGCTGTGGCAAACTAGTAAAAACAGTCATCACTGCTAGATTGTAAATAGTCCAGTACCCAAAGCACACTCAATACTGCTATGTGGCAGTGACAAAGAACAGCAATTAAATGTCCCTTAGTTTTTCTAAGTATTTCTCTAATAAGAAAAAGAGTGTCCTGTGGACACAGAGCTTTGATAAAGGAGATTAAAAAAACCCAAAATAAACAAAACAAAACACAAAAAAACCCAAACACCAAATCACAACAATAAAACAGGTAATAAAGTTACCGCTTCTTTATTTGGCTTGTTCAGAAAGAACAGCCTGACAACAAAATTAGGAAGGACATTTGAGTGGATCTAAGAGAAGGAACTTCCCTGCAGTGCCAAGGAGATGTGATGCCTGTACAGCCTTGTCCTCACAAAGTCTGCAGATTTCTGTACCTGATGGGGTTTCTAATGTGAATGTCCCCATGAAATTTCTTCCACCAAATACATTCTATCCTTTCTCCTGTGACTTGCTAGAATTGGGACACTGAGTGAAGAGGAACCAAGTCTGATTTTGATATGAATGTTTCTGTATTGCCTTTGCCTTCATTCTCCAATGTTTGTTACTGGAAGTGCTGCCCATAAATTTTATATTTTGAAAAGTGTTGATCTTGCAATGAAAAGATTATAAAGCCTTTGATATGACACCTCTCTGCCTCAACTTTTGGACTGGTCATGTGGTTAAAAGTCTTCTGCTTCCAACTTTGGTGTTGGAATCTTCTAAGAGGATTTTCCTGTGCATAGTCTTGTCAGTAAATGAGGAGTTAGGAGAGAGCTTAGGTACCTACCTAGACCTAGGTAATATTCATTAAGCCTTCAATGCTTTGCTTGGGAAGCATTTTAGAACAGGCTGCCCAGAGAAGTTGTGAACATCCCATCCCTGAAAGTGTTCAAGGTCAGGTAGGATGGGGCTCTGAGCAAGCTGGTCTAGTGGAAGGTATCCCTGCCCATGGCAGGGGGGTTGGAATGAGATAATCATTAAGGTCCCTTTCAATCCAAACTGTTCTGTGACTATGATTGTATTATTCACTTAGTGCCAGAAGGAGGAAATTTGTATATAACCAACCTTTACATTTTTTGTAAAGATACTCAATTCCCACAAAACACCCCAAGGGCCATTTAGATCCCAAAGTGAATTCCTTCCATTGCTTCATTATTAACCTCACTGAAGACCATGAGGAAAGATGTAACAGGGGGATTGGAACTAGATGATCTTTAAGGCCCCTTACAGCCAGACCATTCTATGTTGTATGATTCTACATTCTATGGCACTGCTTATAAAATTTCAGAAATGGGTCTGTAAGTGGCAGAATATCAGCTCTGTTGTCCAGAAGGAGCCTGCCTGAGTGCAGTTAAGCTCCATTAGAAAGCAGTGTGGCTCTTTTGGAAAGGGGACAGTTTCTCTGTTGCCAGTGCATCAGCAGGGGATTCTTTTCTGGGTGTAGAGCTGCTAGCAAGAAAGTTCTGTCTGATTTTGCCAAGCAGCATCTCCTTTTGCCTAATGCTTTGACTTCACAAGCTGAGGACTATTTTGAAATAGTGGTCTCTATAACTTCAGGATTATGAGTACCCTGCTTACCTTAAAGCAAGCTTAGAGCAGCCTCTTTGGGCCCTGGTGCCAGGGTAAATTGTGGCAGTATACAGTTCACTACAAGCTCCAAAACAACTGCAGAGTGTTCTCTTTCTGTGCATGCAGTGATGCTACCACCAGACTGTTATCTGTACTGGAAAACTGCAGTTCCTTGCTGGTTTCTCTATGTCTGCAGAATGCCATGGACTTCCAGTATGACCACAGTCACTGCTAGGAAAGCAGAACTTCAAGGGACTTGGAGGTGACGTGGCAGGATGGTGGTACTGGTCCCTCAGTGTCTGCCTTTCTAGAAGGCTCCCTGTCTGTGTTGCCCAAATTTGCTTGACTAGAAGTATTTGGGCACAAGCAAAGAGGAAAAGCCCTAAGATGGATAACTTTATCTTGTTAGCATCTCTGCTTTCTCTTAGGCACTGCTTGGTTTGCAACTCAGGTGTGTTAAGGACAACCACTTAAATACTTGTGTAAAGGACAACACAAAAGCAAACACTTAGATGATGTGGAGAATCATGAAATTTCTGTCATTAATAGGTTGCCAGTGCCCCCACAACTGTAAAGGGAAATCTATCTCCCTGTTCAGATGAACCTCAAGAGCCTACCATCCCTCCTGCAAGCCTTTCTTTTTTTGAGAAGGGACCTTAGCTCCATGGGATGACTGAGCTTGTAGCATGACAGGCAAAGCTTGAGGGACAGCTGTTCTGAGCCTGAAATAAGAGCCAAAGCCTTTAGGAAAAATTACAGCCCTTCTGTGAGGCAAAATTTCTAGCTGTGCTAAACCTTCTGGGGGAGTTTGCCAAGATGCTACCCGAATTTGAGAGAGAAATGTTTTCCCTGTTGTTTTGATAGTCTCTGCTAGCCTCTCTGGGTTCAGCAGCTGTACCTCAGGCACTGTTGTGTTGGCTTCATGTCTAGCAGTGGCAGGGTTGGCCCTTTCTTTTTTAGTCACAGATCAAGCAATGCCACGACAAATAAGTCAGCCTTTTCCTCTGTTTGCAAACCACTTAATTTAGCTCTTGCTCTATAGGACAACCTGGTGCAGTTATTTATATCAACATGGCCCCAAGTACTTAAAACAAGTCGACTTTCTGATTATGGCTCTGCATATTTTATTGCCTATATTTAAATCACACGGATCTAAACAGGCACCTGTTCCTCCCTTATCTCATCCAAGTTTAATAGTTACTGCCTGTCCAAAGAGTCATCATGATGGAAAGTGGTCTGCAGCTTCTTTACTTACTATAGTAGTCAATGTCCCTTGTAATACAAGTCTGTTTTTCACAGTTTGTGTGCAATTTGTTAAATATTTTACAACTGAGGATGGTGATGAAAAAAAATTTTTTTTTTTTTGTGAGCCTGAAAGTAAAATCATATTCTATTAGTTTCATATTGCAAATATTCCCTCTTCCAGCAGTACCAAGACCCTAGTCCTGCTGATGCTGCTCTGACCATCTTTCTTTGTCAAGTTCTCTCACCAACATCCCTCTTACAATCACAGAATCATAAAACAGTTTGCATTGGAAGGGACCTTAATGATCATCTAGTTCCAAACCCCTGCTATGGGCAGGGACACCTCACACTAGAGCGGAGTCCCATCCAACCTAGCCATGAACACTTACTAGGGCTGGGACATCTTCCCACTCTGCCCAGGCTTTAAGCATTTTTGATGATAATAATTGAACCACAACTACTTGTCAAGCTTCCAGTGCTCTGAGCTCTTGTCTTATTCAGAGTGTGAACGTATGACACTTGTTGTGCTGCTCTCTTTTGGTCCAACACTGCAAACACTCAATTCAACAGCTCCTTACAGGCATCAATAGCTCCACTGACTCCACACGAAACCTTAACTGCTGACAATGTTTCCTTTCCAGCACTTTCAGAGAATTTTATTAAATGGAAAGGGCTGCATAAACAGCCTTTAACTAGCTCAAAACTTTTATCAAGCTATCAAGACTACACAGAATCCGACTTACTAAATATGCACATATTTTCTTGAATCAGCAGAGTCCTCTCTTTTTTTCCTGGAGTCCTTTATCTCCCTTACAACACATCTATTGAAATCTGAAAAGCAGAAAAGACTGTTTTGTAATGTCCAGATTAATTTTCAGAACTTGAGTGTCCTGAGTACTGCAAGAGGCAGAAGTGGTTTTGTAGGTCAGTGGCTGATCATAATGTGATCCATATGCATTAAGGAGAGAATGGAGACTTTATCTTTGACATTTCCTGTCTTCTAAGTCCTGAGCACCTTTCCATCCAGTGATACTCTGACTGTTGATTCCAGCTGGATGTCTACACCTGCATGATACAAAACAAAATGTTTTAAGGCAAAGAAAGGCAAAATGTTGTATCATTTTTTTTTCCCATTTTGAACACATCTAAGAATCATAGAATCATTAAGATTAGGAAAGACCTCCAGGATCGTCTCATCAAGTCCAACATAAGGCATAAATGTATCTATTTTCGCACACACATTCAGTCTCTCTCAGCCTTTCCACATGGGATTCTGCAGACACATTCAAAATCCTGTTTATCTTTGCAATTTTTTTGTGAATGACATTCATCTAACTAGATGTGGACTTGGCTTGCACGTCTACACCTGATCCAGTTACCTTCGGCTCCCTTGGAAGCTGGCACAGAGTAGGTGTCAATGGTCACACGAATCCTGTTGAGGGTATTTTCTATATCCCTACTGACTACAGTGGGACTCTAAACACTTCTACATGTGAAGACACTTCTACTTAGTGAGACAAATCTCATGGGCAATTGTCTGTGCTTTAAATTTTTCATGAACAAGGATAATCAGTGCAATTAATGTAAAGTATGTTCTTACTTAGAATGTCCTCAGAACATCTGAAGGAGACTATAACTTGTCCTAGTGAAACTCCACAGTGAATTTGATCAGGCAAAATGCAAAATAAGCATTAAAAATCTGACAAGGACAGCTGAATTTACAGCACAGTTAGTGCCATGAAATTCTTCATGACCAGAAATGGAAATGCAGTCAAGAACAGTGCCCAAAAAACTTATAGTCCAGTAGGTTTTCAGTGTCATAACTGTCACCAGTTCATTAGCTGTGACTAGTTAGCAGCATCCCATGTCCCTCTGTTTTCCTATTTGATTTCTCTGGTGATGTCTCTATTGACATGACAGTTTGTGCTCAAAAGCAGAGAACCCCTTTATTCATGCATCAGGCTGCCATGTCTCTTACAAGAGAATGCATCTCATTTGTCTTCTTATATCTCCTTTCCAGCCCTACAGAACTTGATGCTGGACTCTTTACAAGGAGGGTCTTGGTCAGCTTGCTGTCACATCCAGATGTGGCCTATTCAGAACAGACAGAACTGACCTTTAGCTGTTGCTAAAGATTTGAATGTGGTCAGACACCCTGATAAAACTCCCAAGGACTTCGTACAGACCTATGTCCATAGCTTTGAGTTCAGTCAGGTATGAACTGGAGTAGAACTTTAGAAAACTAAATATCTGGGCTCTTCTGTGAGTACCTGAAAATAATGTCTGCCCTGAAGAGCTCTAATTTCCTGTATGAAACCAAGAAAAAAGCCCAGACTGAGAAGAATATATCTCCCTTTACTGGGGACAGGAGCACAGTCAAATGTGAGAATAACGGATAATTCTGCCTGAGTGTCCTAAATAGGCTTCAAATAACTTCCTGCTTTTGATGCATTTTGTGTTTCGAAGACTGACAACGGGAATATCAGAAAAAAACATTCAGGCGAACAGTGGGAATAAGATGCAAAAGCTGCTGAAGATTGAAGATGACGATGTTCTGAGGAGTATGAAGTTTTAGCTCTCAGTTGTGCATAAAATTTTAAAGTGTCTTTTTCCTTTGAAGGTCATAAAAAAAGCAATATAAGTCAGGGAAGGAAGAGGTAGAGAAGGCATGAAGAAGAGAGGATTATGTAGCAGTGGGAAGCTAGTTCAGGGAAAAGTTTATATTATCTCTTTTTTCCTTCTGTTTTTCTCTCCCTCTTCTTCTGTCTGAATTTCCCCTGCTGCTTCCTTTTTTTGCACAATACCAACAGCAGGTTATTATTAACTGGTGTAAGCAGATAGTGATTTGGGCTGAGCTGAACTGAGCGCTGGTGTCCTGACAGGCACGTGCTAACAGAGGACAAATCGAGGTTGCTCTTCATTCTTTTTTTCTGAATGATCTGACCTAAATTTGCACAGCTGTGTTCACATTTAATCCTGTATAATAGCTCAAAGGCTTTATATCTCATAGGAGCAGCCTACTGGCACCTGGCATTTATTCTGGCCCTCATTCAGTTCTGCCCTAAAAATCCTCTGGCACAACCTGGTATTTTTGAGTTTTTTCCCCTAGTAGATTTATTCCTCCATCTAAATACCCTTGAAATGACCAGTTAATGGAAGGTATAATCTAGACTATTGCTTCTCAGCCTTCTTGAACCTGGTGACCTGTACAAAATCTCTAGAGTGGATCAGTCCCACAGACAGAATGTGAGAGGAATTGAAGCAAGTTGTTGATTTGTTTTCCATTCTTTGGATCCCTTAGTTACACTCTGTTTTCACACGTGCCTATGTGGTTCATATATTTGAAGCTATTGATGTAGAGTGAAGGTTCTTAACTGAGATTCAAGTGGGTTTAATCTTAACACTAATTTTGTTGCTGGATGTTGAATGGGTATCTACCCTTAGTGAAAGGTACCTCCAGTACTTTGTTAATTCCAGTTGTACTGGTAAAACACAAAGCACAGTGGAGTTTGTAAATGGGGGGTTAAACCAGCTCCTTTCTTATTTGCTCCACTCTGAATATTCTTTGAGTTGTGAGTAATTATTTAAAGGATCATTGAATATTTGTTATTGTGTCTCTAAGTCACTACATTTTGGTGGTAGCAAGCAATGAACCTCAGGAAAAGATATTCATGGTGTTGCACTCTTTATGAACAAATGCCTAATGGATCTGACAAATTGTGGATATTGATTTCGCTGAGAATATTAAACACCCAACTTTTTTTTTTTTTTTTTTTTAGTTATATTGGAATATAATTTTCAGGGCTTGAATCCAAACTGAGTTAGCTCCTTAGAGTATAAAAACCAAATCAGTCTTTACAGTTTTAAACTAGGCTAAATGCTTATGCACTGGAGGAAAAGCATGTTACATAGATATGACTGAATAAGATTATGTGCTTTGTTTTTACTTTTACCTGTATCACAAATTTTTACTTTGCCTTCCATATTGAAAAAAAGAAAAAAATGCAAAGGATTGCAGCACTCTGGAAACTTAAAAACCCTATCAAAAGAGCTTCAAGGGGTTATTGCTATCTGGTGCTGTGATATTATCTCATTCTATAAACTATGGTAGGTGACATTAGGTGGTTGTAAAGATTGGAGATCCTACAAAGTTATCCCTGACACTTCAGTGACTAAGCAGAGCATTAGGTTTCTCATGGTGGAGAACAACTTGATTTCTGGAGAACACTTGAGACTGAAATCTTGAATGTAATGCATATTAGAACAAACAGAAAATCACAGACAAGCAGTGACCTGAAAATCTAACAAGACTAACAAGTCTTTGGGCTGAGCTCTACATCATAAAATCATTTAGGATGGAAACCACTGGGAATTTTGATCATTGAGTCCAACTGTAGTTGTGTATGTGCAGCATCTGTTGCACTGGTTTTGGCTGGCTGGAAGAGAGTTGATTTTCTTCCCAGTAGCTGGTATGGGACTGTGTTTTGGGTTTGTGCTGGAAACAGTGTAGATAACGCAGTTTTTATGACAGCTGAGCAGTGTTTACACAGAATAAAGGACTTTTCTGCCACATCACCAGTGAGGAGGCTGAGGGTCCACAAGAAACTGTGAGAAGACACAACCAGGACTGTGCCCCCAACTGATCCAAATGGATATTCCAAACCACATGGCATCAGTATATAAACTAGGGGAAAAGTTGTCCCAGGATTGCTGCTTGGGGTCTGGCTTGGTCTATAGCTTGTGAACAATTGCTTTTCATTTGCATAATTTGTCTTTCTTGGCTTTTACTTTTGTTTGTTTGTTTGTTTGTTTTTAATTATTCTTTTCATTACTATTATTAATTAATGTTATTATTTTTATTTCAATTATTAAGCTGTTCTTACCTCAAGCCTTAAATTTTCTCATTTTTACCCTTCCAATTCTCTTCCCCCCATCCTGCTGGGGATGAATGAACAAATTGTGTGTTGTTTAGTTGCCAACTGGGGTTAAACCACAACAACTTTTTAGCACCTTTGGGGCTTGAAGAGTCTGAAATGATAACAGATTGATTAGAGCATATTAGAAGTGTTATCTGTTAATAGCTATGGGTCATGATATTGATTAATCTGTGCTCAATAATAGCTTCTGTGATCTGCACCACTCTCTTTTGATTTGTTAAAGATTGGTGTTGGCTTTGCAGTTTGCTGTGCTCTGTAGTGATTAGGGATGTTGTGCCTGGGAGATTTGTTCCTGAAACACTGTGTTTAATCTGTTATTTGGACTCTGACCTGAAGCCATGACTGTACTTTGTGTACCATCTCATGGAGACAATAAATAATTATATTTCTTTCTCTGAAAGTTTTTGGTTTTGTTTTGTTTGGTTGTTTGTTGTTTTGTGTTGTTTTGTTTTGTTGGGTTTTTTTGTTTTTTGTTGGGTTATTTTTGTGTAGGAAAGACAGAATGGCACCTTCTCTATCTTCTTGCTTGATGTTTTCTTCCTCCTTAAAAAACTCCTCAGTTTGATTATCCTTGGGTAATTATAATACTTCTATTGGTATTACTTAGAAATATGGCTTTGGGGTTTTTTTAAGGAAAACAAACAATTTAGGAATATGACCCAGGCTACACGAGGTGATGGGTGGCACAGCGTGTGAGAGAATATAGGCAGGTATCTAGAGAACTTCTCACCTCCAGTGTCTGGACCTTCGCTCCTGAACAACTTAGGATGCTGGTGAAGTGATGGAATATTTGAAAAAGTGCTTTGGCTGTTCCAAAGAGGCACAACAACCTGCTCTATGCTGGGCCCTGGCCATTATCTACCACTGCTTGATACTAGGCAGCAACCTCAGGGAGAAGAGAGGGAAAGAAAACCAACAGACACTGCAGCTAAATAAGACGCTCTGTTGCCCTCATAACCAATGGAAACATTGGAAGCAGAAGTCGGCTCATTTAGTAAGGGATGAAGAAGCTTCTCTTAAGAGAGAGAAGTAGAAAAATAATCAGAAGCAGCAGCCTGTTCTGCAGCAGAGCAATCAAAAGAACAGGAGAAGGAAGAGACTGAAATCATAAATGATTCAGAAATCAGCAGATCTGTATCCCCAAGTGAGCTGCAAGATATACAAGAAGATTTTAGCTGTCAACCAGGTGAGCTAATTCTCAGCTGGTTGCTCCAGTGCTGAGATATTGAGGTGAGTAGTCAGAAATTACTGGGTGAGGAAGTCAGGAAGCTAGGAAGCCTTTTTAAGGATAAGGCCATTAACAAACTGGAACAAAAGGCAGGAGTCTTCAGTCTTTGGCAGCAACTCCAGTCATCTGGATGATCAAAAGGAGGGTCCCCTCTATGCATCACAGAACTCATGCTTACCCATGGAGTAAGTGGGTGCACTGGTGTTGCAACAGGCTCAAATTGGAAACACTGAGTGCCTGGGAAATGTGGATCATGGCTGGCCTAAGGGCCAGAACCTCAGAGTGCTACTAGAGGAAGTAACATGAGCTGAAGTGGCCCCTCTGTATAATAATTACCAGGAAATGAGAAACAGTATGCCCTGTTTAGAGGGATCCTGTCATTTTGTAGGAAAACTGAAGATGGAAAGCTGCTGTGTGAAGTCCTACAAGGCAAGTCACAGAAACTGCCAAAGGACAAGGTGAATCAAGTCACTTTGCAGAGGTGAAAGCCTTCCAGCTGGCTTTAGATATTGCTGAATGAGAAAAATGGCCAATACTTTCTCACTCTACTGACTCGTAGATGGTGTCAAATGCCCTGAGGGGGTGGCTGCAGCAATGAAAGCAGAGCAGCTGGCAGTGCAGAGGTAAACCCATCAGGGCTGCTCAATTATGGCACGATATTTGCTGCTTGGGTGGAGAACCTGGTTATTAAACCATGTCATGTGGACACTCACACCCTCCAGTGCCACTGAAGAGCATGAAAATAATGGGAAGGTGGTCCAGGCTGCTAGGATTGAAGTGGCTCAGGTGTATCTGGATTGGGAACATATTGGGATATATTTATAGCTCAATGGCTCCATGACACATCAGGGAGTTTAGGAAGGGGTGTAACATACAAATGTGCTTGTGATCAAGCAATGGACTTGACTATTGATGCCATCAGTAAGCCTTCTCATGTACTTAGATTGGCTCCATTTTAAAATGTAAAGAAGGTATCATACTGTCACCCAAAATCTTAGAAGATAAATACTGGCTTGATTTATTTTAACAAAATGAGGTGTTAACTTTTGAAATCATTATTTTGTTGAAGACCTCACCTCTCCTATTTTGTTGATGTGCTAGCAGGAAAAACTGACAGGTTCTGTAAACTGAAGAACAATTGATGACAGTATTGTAGTGAAAGGGCTTAATGACATTTGTGACTGCTTTGACTCAAACAATTAATGTATGCAAAGACAAGGATATTGAAGTGCAATCACTGTCATAAGAACGGGGATCCAGTTCAGCTGCATGAAGGTGAACATTTGATCAGTTTAATTAAAATATAAAACAACAATGAAAAAGAGATTTGCTCTAATGAGTTTGCTTCTTCTAATAATTTCCCCTCAGAGAATATTTGAGTGTGTTTATCGTCCTCCTTGTATTGTGTTCCTCTGTTTCTTACTTAGAAGTACAGTGAGAGAAGGCATTAGTGGAGAGAAGAATAAAGTTATCCCAGTGGGACTTTATGCACTTAATCAAAGACTTCTTAATAAATGAATAAATGGATAAAAATGCCTAGCTCACAGCAAATACCAGCTTCTGAAAACATTCACAATAAAATAAAAGATGCTCTGAAAACAGTAAGGACATGGTGCTATATTGGAGATAGTATGTACTGTGTTTCTTGAGTGGCAGCTTTATTCTCCTAAATGAATGTTTCTAGATTCCTCTGTCATTGCCCTTGATCACATGATATTTTGTTCTTTTGTCCCTGGTGGTTTTTTGTTTTGTTTGTATTTTTTTCCCCCTGGTTTCTGTGATGGAGATGGACATGAATGATAAAAGCACTAAAAAAATGTCTTGTTTATTTGTCTGGTTTATTTTTTGCTTGGATGTAATTGTGCAAATGCCAGAAAGTTCATGGACTGTCAGATTATGTAACACCCTGTCCTTCTATCCAATCAGCTCTGTCCCCATCTCACCTTCTTCTGCTCCCTTTGTTTAGGTTGGTGGTGATTGCTGTTTCAGCAGGGAATTGTCAGATTCATTTTTATCTTCAAGGTGTTTAGCACTTGCATGTGGGGTACATAATCAACTAGTCCCTTACTGACAGAGGGCTCAGTCAGTTAACTGCATCTCTAAAATGATATTAAGTACAAATACTGTAAGTCAAAAAGATTGCAGAGAGCGATGGAGGCTAGATGAATAAAACTATTGCAGTTTGGCCAGTATCATTTGTTGAAGTCTCCAGTGCTCAGGGTATCTCCAAAGACAACAATGGAGATGTGGGGAGTAAAATCTATCCTTCCTTTAAAAATGCAAGTGAGGCAGTCTCCAGTCTTTAAAGATATAGATTTTCATGGGGCTTTATTTGTATAAAGGATTCTGATTGTCAAGTTAGTGTGTCCTTGCTATAAGTAAAATGACAATTGGAATTGACTGTCTCTTGGTCGGACACCAACTCTGGTTGGAAGGACACACTGTGAAACTTGTGACCTGACTCGTGCCATTGATGCATGTAGGACAGCATAACACAGCCAGTGACAATGGCAGCACCATCTGAAGCAATCCAGTGCTTTGGAGTGATGACAGTGGCCAAGGGGACTAACAGGAGCAGATGGCCAAAACACTTCCTATGTTACATTATTAGCTTCCCATTGACATTTATTAGTGTTGTCTTCTGGTCTTTTCTGAAAAATGCAAGGAGTTTGATTCAGAAGCAGACATTTCAGAAATACAAATGTACTAAAGCCTTCCCAAGAATGACCTCTATATTTTTCTTTAAACTGCTTATTAGATAACTGATGAAACTTCAGTACTGGCAGCATTCCCTATTGTGTTTACAATGCCCATGTCGTGGCAACCTTCAGTATTATCTTTGCCAACTATTCCTCTATTTATAACCCAAGGTTGTCCCACACAGTGATCAGTGAGTAAGGAGTGGTCAGAGGTCCTTCGTGAGTCCTGGATTTTGGATGGTAACCATCAGGTTCCTTTAAACAAGAACCTGGTACAGGAGTGAAAACTTAGTGCATCATTTTAACCACTTAATATTTTCTTGATCCAGGGGTGCCTCCAGCTGTTTTGTCAAACTTCATAGTTTCTTTCATTGAAGCATGATACTCAAGTGTCTAAGCAGATTTTCTTTGAACCTTGCTAAGTACCATGAAAATAAGGTGCACCAGAGGCTCCTTTTAGTATTTGTGAAGTACAAGGCTCTGCTGCTGGGGGCCATAAATTTATGTGCTCTGATCTTGGGGTGTACTGGTGGGGTGGATTCAAGTTCAGCCTTCTGATAGCTGTTTACACTTTAATTCTGTTGATCAGTGAGGGAAATAAAGTTGCAGAAACAGCTTATTTGTCTGCTTGTTGTTGTTTTTTCAGGGTAATTCTTCTGTATTTGTTTTTAGGAGGTATAAGGCTTGAAAAATAAAATGTAAATACAGTGAAGACCTGTGTGTGTATTTCCATGTATTTAGTTTTTCTTTTACCCTAGTTGATCTTAACCTCAAGTCACGTTTTCTATCTTTGACAATATCAGTACTGGTCTGAACTGGCTGGCCATCCATTCACACATCTCCTCTTTAAACTGGTGTCTTCAAAAGCATGGAGATTCCTTTGATCCTGAGCTTTTGGTCTAGGGAAATATGCCTCAGCACAACATGCAGATTTACTGCCAGAGGCAATTCTTATAATTAGCACTCTCCTCAAGACTAAATACCCTATCAGAGTATTGCTTTGTGGTATTGTACAGTTTTCTCTTACCTTCCCCCACAGTCTGCTTTTTGACTCAGGCAAGACTATCATACACATACACTAAGACACACACATAACCTGGTAGATATGTGATATTCATGACTTATAAACTATATACAACCTCTTAATCTGTGCAGAAAAGCAAAAGGAGAAAGTATTAGTTTCAATCCTGTTGAAATGGGTGAGAAAGAAAATAAAATAATAAAAAAAAAAGAATAGCACTTTGATAAGTAATAGAGTTTGAATATACCTTCACTGCATCTAAATCATGGCCTGACACAAGCTAATGTAGAGTTCCTTACCTCGTAGGTGTATCAGATGTGTAGCTTAGCAATTGTGCTTTTCTTTCTCACAGTTAGAGACATGAATTACATATATTTTATAACCCATTCTTGTCATTCTGAAGTCATCATCTGCAATGTTAGTTTTTGAGGATGGTGAATGAAAAATCAACAACCTTTTAACTCTGGAATGAGCTCTTTGCAAAATGGTAGTGCTCCAGAGGATAGCCAGAAAGAAAACTTAGTTCAAAATAATTGGTGTAATAAGCCAGTCAGTTGGAAAATTACTAATCAGGAGTGAGCTCTGAGACTTATGAGAAAGCTAAAGCTTAATGCTTATCTGAGGACTTTGTGTATCAAACTCCTCTTTATTCCTGCTTCATTAGAGGATGTGGTCAAATCTATGAGTGCCATGGAAATTATTGATTAAAACCTATGGAGAAATTTTTCACTTTGCATCTGAGCTAGATGTGCCCTTAAAGCCCCATATGTCTCAAACAGAGAAATTGTTAAGAGCTTGGACACGGGTCTTCCTCAGAGATTGCACTTGGCTGCTGATATGATTGTGTTATTTAAATAAATTTTATCTCTATCCTCTCAATGATCCTATAGATAAACTCCATACAGCTTGGCAGACTGCCAGAAGTAGACTTACAGGGAGCAAAAGAGGAAATTATAAATAGAAAATTCTTAATCCATCCGAAACCTGTACAAGTCCTTGGCTTGCCTCTGCTACAATTAAGGAAATGTGAAGAGTTTACATTGATGTATTAAATAGGCCTGGTTTGAAAACCTACTTTCATAAAGCTTCCTTGAGTAAGGCACAACCTCCTGAAGTCCCTTCCAACCTGAATTATTCTATGATTCAATGAACATATGAGATGGTATCTGTAAATTGTTGTAATGCTTCAAAGTCTTGATCTGGCTGTTGTGGCCTATCAGGTGCCATGATTGTCAGCATTTTCCTTAGAAGAATCTCTTCCATTCATTAATTTTTAAATTATTCATATTCTCTTAGAAGCTTCCCTTCTGGGACATTATTTAAGTCATAGAAGGGGTCAAAAGCAAGAGAATGCTGAATTCTGCTCTCATATGTCTAAGGTTTCTTTCTTTTTGGCCTGCACTTTTACAGCAATGAGATATGCTGATCCTGGATATCTGCCATTTCATAAAATGGGAAGGGAAAAAAAAATCAATTTCCCATACAAGAGAGTTAATTAAAATTTGCTTTGAGATTCTTGCACATATTATGTTATTTACTTTTTGCTTCTTATACTTTCCATAATATTTTCATTCTATCCTCAGGCTTAATTAGACTTCTTACCTCTCTTAATTACTGCTTTGATCAGGCTTTTAGTAAGTCTTCCTGAAGATTGAGCTAAATGATGTCATTGAAAAGATTCCAGCTGATATCAGTTGATTTCAAGCTTTGCATGAACCCTGAGATGCCAACTAAAATGTAGTAATCCATTCATGGATTTGTTAAGCAAAATACTTCACATGTTTGTAATGTCTCTATATATGTGTTATTTAGGTGATGACCTGAAAAAATCATGTCTGAGGTACAGGGAACGGTCGAGTTTTCTGTGGAGCTACTCAAATTCCATAATGTGGACCTCTTCCAGAGAGGGTGAGTTGATGTTTCCATTAATTTGCAGCTGAAAACAGAAGAGCAGCTTACAGAAAAGGGTTAAATTGCAAAACGGGTTCTTTTCTGCCAAATGCAGTTATATTTCATGCAATCTCCAGGGCAGAGAAGGATGTCATTGGGCTTTTCTTGCTGTCAAGGAAGATCAATATACACTACTTTCACTATAAAGTCAGACTGACTGACTTGTATTTGCAATACAATGTTGTAATGCTCCAAATTGTTTTAAGCCTCTGTTCAAATATAAGTACAATAGCTGGTTTAAATGCTTCTGGACTGGCTTTGAGTCTGTGACAAATTATAGCTGCATTGAAATTTAATGGTTTAGGGTCATAAATCTAATGACTATATTCTTTTAATGAAATTTATCTGAATCCCACCATTTCAGAAGGGGACATGAATATTCATATTTTTCTGAAGCTCTCTTTCTGGTGGCCACACTGTTTTTTCACACCCCTGTATATTAGAGGAACATGCACATCTCTGATCTACTTAAAATTTTGCCTCTATTATTTTTGAAAAACCCTTCCTTATAGTTTTTATAACAAGCTAGTGGCTGTGAAGAAGCCTGACCATGTGAGTTGTCAGTCTGCTTGCATATTGGACCCCACAGATCTTTTTCAGTGAAGAAAAATTAGGTAAAGACACATTTTTTTGAGTAGAACAGGACACTCAGACAGGTCCAAAGAATATACTTCATGGGCAACAGTGGGTCTAGTGGCATATTATTTTCTTTCATTTATGACTATTGAATAGGGAAAACTGCATATTCTGTGTCACCCCTTAGCTTGGCACAGGGGTGGCTCACAGATGATTTGTCCATCTCAAGCACCATTTTCTGCAATAAAATCTGGGAATTGTTTCAGGTATTGGGATGGGTTACATAGAGCTGTTTCCATCTGTATGCAGGCATCCTTTTACTTGGATGAACTATGTGGAAAAGGTGCTGGGAACCTGAATGAAGGAAACACAGCTTTATTTAGTTTTAACAGCTGACATTTGTCATTGTGTTGCTGTCTCCAGGTGAACATCCACCAACTTTGTGTTAGAAAGCATTCTGACTATCCCAAGTACTTTTGTCATATAGAAAAAAGTCGTAAGGAAAACACCTTTGTGCTTGAAGTGTTTGGCTTATCTGAGTTATGAAAAAAGTCTCCTGTGTATTCTGGCCCTTATGATCACAGAAAACAGCTCGAGCTATGGATTTTTTTCCCTTGACTTCTTGTGATTAGTGTAATATCTTTGATCTTCCTCACAATTGAAAATCCGTACCCATCCTTGGGTTCAGAGATGTTTTTGGACTGAGACAGTAGGATATTCATAGTTTAGCCAGGAATCTTCCCACACCTCATGTTACTGTGTGATGAACTGCCTGATTTTTGTTGTGTTGGTCTGCTTTTGCATGCAATAATTTCTGTAAAAGTCTTTCTTTGGCTTTGACAGATCAAATCTCTGGTGTGGGGGTAAGCCTAGTACTAACAGAGATAATATATTCAGCTGTCACACTAATGAGTTCCTAATTACCTTTGCTTTTTTCTCCACTGGTACATACCTTGCTTTGCTGATTAATATTCCAAACACATGCTACTATAGGTTATACTGCATTAATTTGTTTACAATAATTTTTCTTTCTATGTATCCTGAATAGTATTACATTTGCTTTCCTTCCATAGTTTTAACCTTTGCATTTCCAGCAAAATCCTTGTGCTTCATATTTGCTGATCATTATCCTCTGGCTGGCTTCATCTGCTCAGCAGCCCCTTTCACTGTAGCATGAAAGTATGAAGAAAATGAGTAGGTGAGCTTGCCAAATTTCATATTAACATGGGCTCACTTACTATTTTTTTCCCCCTATTGTCATTGTTGATATTCACTATAGATATTGGAGATATCTTGGATTGCCATAGTCTCCCTGGATGAGAGGCTGGTAGAAGTATCAGTGACATATTTTCTATTTAACTAGGTGTTTTTTTTTTCTTCTTTGAGTGCCTTGCAAATTGAGCCAATATCATTTTGTTCTGCTGAAGGTTAGAAAGGTGATTTATGAAAGGTTGCCCATCAGAATAGCAGTGAAGTTGAAATTCATCTTAATTTCTGTGAAAACCTAACATGCTATGTTTTTTAACCTCAAGAGCATAAACAGCAGTGAAGAATATTAGTAATAATTTATATCACCTCCTTTTCCTCTTAATATTTTGGTACAAAAGCAAAAGGAAAAGTCATAATAAAAGAATTATATATCTCCACAAACACAGAATGGTCCTACTCCTGTATGATTAACTGACAAGGTTGAAGTTGCTGGCTTGGAACTGTGTAACTGTGCAGAAATAAGGGTAGTATTTCCCAAAACACTTAGTCTTGGCCAACTCTCCTTCTAAAGACAGTGCCTTTTGGGAGACTATGGATGTGCCTGCTCTGAGCCTTTTCGAGAAGAGCCCTCCATTCAAATAAAGGAATGGATAAATCAGCAAAATTTAGCAAGAAAACCTCAGGAGATTCAGCCCTTCTGGAGCCGTTAGGTGATGGTTAATAATCAAACTTGATTAAGGACATGATCTGCTGGCCGTAAGCCACAGAGTCAAAGTGCTTTTAAAATGTTAGGCAGCCAGTAATGGTCCTGTTCTATTTTTGATTGCATTGGATGCTGCTTTGAATTCGGTATGCACACACAGCCAGTTGCCACCTCTCCCTTCCCATGAGAAATGGAAGTGCCTTGATCTATTTGAACTACATCTTGTGGTTTTTGAATCATGTTTCTTTACCTGTATGAAGAGCTATTATTGAAAAGAGGCTGATATGAAAATCAGGATTTATTTTTTTTTTGGCAAATATTTGTCATGGTTATATATGTTTCTGGCACATATATAACAGGAAGAGTTGGTAAATTAAGTGTTGCAGATAGTTTACTTTGGTCAGTTACTGTTAAAATTACCTTCTTCTGGAGCACAAATATGAGAATGTCAATACTTACCAACATCAAAGGTTAAATGCTGTAGGTGATGCTATAGGGGAGGAAAACCTTTTCTTCGGTCAAAGCAAGGGATTTGCAATGCTGTTTGATGCCAAAGTTCCTAAGGTTGTGTAATAAGTAATGCAATTTCTGGAAGGAAAAACATTTTTGAGTTTTCTGTCCTTAATTTTTTCCATCATGTGCTGCTTAATAACTGGTGACATTTTCGCTAGTGAAATTAGCTAACTGATTCTGATTTTCCTTAATAGAGTAGGAAATAAAATTATCCCTGACTGCCAGAGATCAATTAATTGATTTGTCTGGTTCTGTCAGAAGCAATCCTTCTGCACCTTTTTTTCTTAAAGCTTTTCAGAATCTATTTGGATAAGGAAAAAAATGAACCCCACAGCCACTGCATTCACAGGATAAGTACTATTTGGAGTCTGTGAGGAAATAGAGGGCACAAAGAAGGTGAAATAGTGACTGAGTAGTGCTAGGATTCTGGCAATGATGTATTATAAAACTAGAATCAAGGGAAGGCATTAGTTACCAATACAGGGCTGAATCAACTACTTTTCAGTCTTTTCAATTCCAGGCTGCAATTTGTAAGTGTCTGACACGCTGGTGGTTTATCTCTGTGAGGGGTGGTGGTGACTGAAAATTAGTGGGAAAAATTATGTCTGGTTTCTTCTGAAAGTAGCCCCCTTGCCATGGGGTAAAGTTCAGTGGTCTCAGAGTTTATAAAAGACTACAGGGATCAGGCCAAGGATCAATAGCATTCAGAGCTGCTGGAAACAAGATCTTCTGCCTTGACAGTCTAAGCTTTTATGTGGCAAAACACCCCTGTTAACTTCCAGATGGACAACAGGGCTTCAGTGTACTTAGCCATGAGCTCATTCCTTCAGAGACAAAATGCAGCAGCTCCTTTCCCCAGCAAACTGGGATCCATCAGTCCACCAGGGCCTTTCTTATCAGACAGATACCTGAAAAATACAAATTATACTCAGAGGTTCGTACCTTATTTCCCAGAATCTTTGAAGTACAGAGTATATTTTTTAAAAAAAAATAATTTGGAAGTGTAGGGCAGAGGTAAATCTTGTTACTTTGTTCATAAAGATATGCATTTCTTCAGATTTTTCAGCTGTAATGAAATACAAATCACTTTTGGACTGTAAATCTATGTCATTTTGAAAATACTTACCTGGTTCATTTATGATGCATGAATTCTCTTTAATATAAATGAAGTAAGAAGAAAAGGGGAAAAATAAAAGGAAGAGGGCTTATAAGCATGATGAAGTGGTATCTTTTTGAAATAATAGGTGTTGTCCCTTGGAACAGATATATTGACAGAACTGACTTTTTTTTGGCATGATGGCATATTAAATATCCAATTTCGGGAGAATTGTGTATGCTGAGTTATTGTCATGACAGCTGGTGAACACGGTTTTCACATTTGGTTAATTAGCATAGCCATCTTTAATTTTCAGGTACTCTGTGTCTGCTGAAGAGAGGTGGGATCTCCTCTCTTAAACAGAGTGAATTCTAAAATATGAGGCTGTTCTGTGGGTGAAGAGCAGCATCTCAGCAAGCTCCATTGGCTGGTAACTGAATAGTCAGTGGAAAGTTGGGTACTCTTTTATCTGTTTCCTTCAAAAAAGCAGTATTCTGATTTATCCAACCCTAAATACATTAAGTAACTGCTCTGGGTTCTTTGGTCACTTACAAACAGCTGAGCTAGAGGCCAACTCCAGCTCACCAAATATGTTGGCTAACAAAGGCAGTATCACAGAATTAGTACAATCTAGATTCAGAAATAAAGGGCCTGGATAGATAGTACTCAAGACCTTGAGATAATGTTTCACAGGCTAGCTTGTGATTTTTTTCACATACAGTTCCCAGTAATCATTAATACAGAGTTAAATCCAGGCTTGTGCAATGTCACAGGCAAAATTCTGGACAACATGGTTATTTAAAACAAACACATGTTGGAGAGCCCAGAAATGTTATAGTAATTTGAGAGCTTATGAGAACTCCAAATGTCATCTTACCACTTCTCAACCCATATGGGCAAGCCACAGCACGTGTTCTGCTCCCATTTGGGGCCCCTGTAGCACAGCAAGAGCAGACTGAATCATATGTTTAGAGAGAGTGTGCTCCCTCTACTTCAGTCACCCTTCACACATGGGACTGCAGCTGTTTTTTCTTGGTCATGAACACTAAAATGATAACGAGCCATTAAATCAACTTATTTAAAAGTACACACTGCACAACATTCAACAAATTGACCTCTGTTTAGTCATGAGCATCAAGGGAAAAAAGTTTAAGTGTAATCTAGTGAATCAATACATTCAGTTCCTAGCTCTCTTTCTGATCCTTGTCTTGTTAGAGTTGTCTCAGCTTTTCCCCATCCATAGAAAATAAACAGCTAGGACTTAAGAAAGATACTTTGAAGGATCAGTAGATGCTGTAAAGTGATTTCTCATACAAAGATAAGAGGTGGTGATGTTTATACAGAGAACAGTTTGAAATAGATACCCTGGCACCCAGGTGGAAAGCTTTGCATGTACCAGAAAAATTCATAAATCAAGCGGTAAGGATACGGAGAGAGAAGGCATTCTACTTGCTTCTGAAAGACAAACATTAAAATATATCATATAGACAGTGATAGCCAAGAGGAATGTCATGCAAACAGATGGGATCCACTCTCTTAGGAAATCAAATGCAAACTGTGATGTTAAAGTCTTGGGTAAAAAAATATAGTCAAAAAGAGGAGAAGAAATGAAAATGAAACATTTGGGATTTAGCCAGCTTTTAATGCTCATCAGCCATTAACCTGGAAGACAGCTCATTCTATCATTTATAACATTAAAAATTGACCATTATAAGATTTTCTTCAAAGGTCTTGATGTGTAATTTGGCACTGCTTTTACCATTTTTATGAATCCAATTAATAAAAATATTTCTATAAGTAGAGATCTTAAATTTGAAGTATCCTCCTCTGGAGTATCACAGAATGGCTTTGATCCCCTTTAAGAAAGTTAACTGAGTTTTAAGTTCTGCTAAGCAAATGTATTAATTTAATGGGCTAAATGCGTGTATTTGAGGTGAATTTCTACTTGAACCAGTAGACTTTATACGATAAGTGGTTGCTCTTCATTCTCGGGTCTTTTAGAGGTAGCTGTTATCTTCATTGATGCACTTGGGTTTAACTGTTTTACCCTCTGAGTCTTTCTACCTAATGAATTGATGACACAAACCCCATAAATTCTTAGAATTGGGTATCATTAAGTGCAGTGTTGAAAACTGAGCTCCTCCAGGATGTGACACATCTGCTGAGGAACTGGACAGGATGACATCGAGACTTAAGGTGTGGAGCATTACACACAGATGAGAAGCAGAGCCTAATTTTATTTAGCAAACTGCATTTATCAGCGAAATTCCCTCTTTAATGATAATCAGGTAAACCTGTTTTGTGCTGTAAGCTAGACAGTGAGATAAATTATTGGAGACCACGGTGCTGACGGTAAATCACTAAAACATAGTGGCTACTGCATAGGCTGAAACTGAGGGATGCAGAAAGAAGCTGCACAGGGCTGTTTTTATGCTGAGGAAGGCTATGGTGACACTCATCCTTAAGTCAGTGAATTATTCATGCTGGAAGAGAACTTGTATGATCTCCGGCCCAATATCTGCTTAAAGCAGGACCAATTATTGAATTCAGACCAGATAACTCAGAGCTACGTCCAGCCAGGTCTTGAAAACTTCCAAGGATAAATTTTCCCAGCCAATTCCAGCAAATTCCAGAGCTTGAGTATAATCGTAGGATTTTATTTTTTCCCTTGCAACAAGAAACTCTAGGAAGGGACCAGGTGTAGATGTTCTTCCAACAGCTTGTCCTATATTTAAAGACAAGATTTGCTGCTGGTGATTCTGCCATGCTTTCTGTAGGGAAATGCACGGTGTGTAACAATGTGATAACACATTCCAAATACAGATAACTTCATCTGTCTCTATTAGTTGCTGTTTGCAAAGTGCTTTGGAGAGGAAAAGTGCTAGAAGAGCTACAAACACCACACTCACCCTCACATGAAAACTTAAAGAATCACTTCCCATTCCCTAAAAAAATGTGCACAAGAAACACAGGGGGTTTTTGAAGCCTCTCATGGTTATTTTATTAGCAGAGCTTCTCATTCACTAATTTCTGGCACTCTCCCTTGTTTAGAATAATTGCACTGACACAGTCTATGCTGGTGCCATGTCTCTGGCTTGTTCTAGCTAAGATCAGTGCTTTAAAAATGTGTCACTTCGCTTGTTCTTAAGTAATAAAATGCTGCAGCACATACACATAAATCCTTTCACAAGCCTGAGGGCTTTGACTTATTTCCCCAACACAGACATGCACAGAGGTGAGTGATTCCCAGCAGTAGATCTGGGTGCATCTGTAACTCTATGAGTTAGGAACTCCAGGCAACATCTGAATTGTAACTCTCTATAAATATAAATCATGTTAGGTGAAATTGAAGCTACTTTCTGACATAATTCACTCAGAAAGTCATCAAAGCAGCAATGTAAATGTCACTTGGGCTGGCATGGTATTTGCTTTCCTTAGTGGAGTTAGTATGTAGATGTTAAGGGACAAAGGTTTGATTTTTGGTCAGCCAAGGCAACATTTAGCCCAATTTGGGGTATTGCCTTTTCCTTTTTTTTTTTTTTTTTTAAATAAAGGCTTGCAAGGGCCACACTTCCTTTCCACTCTTCCAGCACTGATTACCAAGGAATTGTAAAACAAGTGAATGGAACTTGGACTTAGTATTTTCAAAATAGTTTTTAGAAAACTAATATTTAATTGTTTTTGAAGCTCTGAGATACAACCTTCCATGGTTTTCATAGAAATCATGAGCATTGGAAGGTTAATTTTAAATAGTACAAGAGTTTCTTCTTTCATTTCCTGAGTCCAGGAAGTATGGTTTAAAAGGAAGGGGAAGGATGGTTATAGAAATCATAGACATTGCCAAAGGCTCAGCTAGAAACTCTGGCACAGCAACTTGACTAGAAATGTCATTGCTAAGTATTGGGTATCACAACAAAGCTCTGGAGGCATGAATTACAGAGGTACATTCCTTGCCAGCCTCTGTGTCAGAGAAGACACAATCCAACAAGCTGATGGAAGCAGCCCTGTTAATGTCAGTGGTTTTGGACACTATATAAACCTGTTTAACATAAAATGCCACACAGTTTTAATTGATTTCCAGAGTGCTTAGCAGTCTTGAGAACTAAGGCTGGAAGAACAGTGAAACCCCTGTATTTTCTGACATGTAGATGTTTGTATTATTTTGTTGAGCCATCACAACCCATTTGTGACATGATCACTACAAAGTATCCATTCTTCCGTGGAACTGGCTTTGCCTCAATATCTACAATTTTATAGTCTTATTTGTTTATAAACACACACATAAGCATGCACATAAACACAAGTGACAAGCTTTTTTTAAATCCTATGAGATTTTTACATGCTGCTCATCCCTAACATCAGAGCGACCCTCCGTAGTGTTAGATAAAGAAAAAAACCCAAACCCAGTAATTTCACTCATTGTTATGTCCCTAATTTAGTGTCCCCTGCACTTCATTTTCAGAGATGAGGGACTACCTAATGCCCAGGAGATGTGGTTCAGCTTCATTGCCCTATCCTATATTTGAAGAAATCCTGTCCTTGGCAATACTGTGCACACACTTCGTCCCACTTTTGTAAGGTTCATTTTAATGTAACTGTTCTAAGTTGAAATAAAAGATCTATAACTGTTGCCATTTCTTCCAGTGGGTAGTGAGTTTGGGAAATTACTTGAGGTGGGCTTAAACAGCCTTTTAGCTCATCAGCTATTATCTACAAACATGGGAGTAGAAATAATCTCAGAAGATTGTTCTTTGTAGGGTACAATTACAAATGCCCAAATGCTGTGATAGTAGAAAATATATTTGTGTATGGGAAAGGTTTGTTCCAAAGTGACTCTTTTATTTTTCAGATACCCTTGTATTCAGCTTTTAAAACATCCCAAAGTCTAATTTTCAGAATAGAAAAGTGTACACTATCTCTGGATCAGATCCTTTTAAGATGGCTTATGTTGGCAACTCCAAATCATTACTCTTTCTTGACACTTCATCCTTTAGAGTTTGCTTGAGATTATAACTGGTTTTGTAACTGGATAGTTTAATTCTATGGATGCAATCAAATTGCTGTAGGCAAGGTGCACTCAAGATGCAATGGAAGAAACTGTTGGCTTTTGTCCTTGCATTAATGGAGTTCAGTATATCGTGTGTCTGGATGGGAAGATCTTTTTTAGCACTTTAATTACTTAATGTGCTTGCTGCAGCAAAAGTGCATTAACAAATGCAGATCAATTTCTCCCATCAATCCATGTCCACTTTGTTACTGCACAACATTCATTCATTTGTGGGGATAACATCTGCCAATAAAAGGTATTACAAATAAAATGCAGCTGAAAAATGAACTGTTGTTTAGTAATCTCTTGTTCCTGTTTGGCTTTGCATTATAAATCTTAATAATGTCGTCTTGCAACAAATGAGAAGTCAGTTTATAACTGACTGTTATAGTGACTGTTTGGAGTGATGTCTGCAACAAAACCCACCACAAATACTGAGGAAGCAGTGGGCTTTTAAATTTTGGTTTCTGTGATTTTTTTTTTTGTTGACCAGTTTCAAGTACTAGATATTTAGGGTTTTGATATTGCCAGGACTCACACATCCTCCTCACAAGATAAACTTTGTGAAGCAGTGGAGAGAAGTAAGTTGATGTAATAGACTGACTAGAGCATAAGGAAAGTGCCTGGCTGTGAAGTGTCAGGTAAGAGCAGCCCTGACTTATTCAACCACTGTATAAAGAAAGAAGGCTAAATCATAGCATCATAGAATGGTTTGGGTTGGAAGGGACCTTAAAAATCATCTAATTCCAAACCCCCACTATGGACAGGGACAGCTTCCACTGGATAAGGTTTCTCAAAGCCCCATCCAGCCTGGCCTTGAAGGACATTCACAGTTTCTCAGTGCAAATTGTTGCAGTGCCTCATGACCTTCTGAGTAAAGAATTCCTTCATAACACCTAATCTAAAACTCTCTTATTTTAAAATCCCATGTCCTGCCACTATCTGTCCGTGTGTAAAATCCCTCTCCCTCTTTTTATAACTCCCCTTTAGGTACTGGAAGGCTGCAATGGGGTTTTCCCAGCATATTCTCTTCTCAAGGCTGAAAAATTTCTATTGTATCTTTTTGCCAGTAAAATGTCATTAAGATTTGACCCTTTTCTCAGCTTTAATGCTTCCCTCTTTGGAATCAGTGCTGGTTTATTCTTGAACTGTTGCTCTGCTTCTGAACTCTGTAGAACCTGGTTGATGGTCAAGCCTGTTTGCTACCTGCAGATAGGCACTGTGCTTTTAGGATAGTCTAATCCAAAGATTAGCCTGGTGTCTGATAGCATCCTATATTTCTCAAGATTCTCTGCTAGCTAAATTAGCAAGGTACAAAATCCACTGAATTCAGGCACTGAAAGTCCTGGCAAAGATTAACTATAGTAGCAAAGCTGTTAAAGGGAGCCACTGAGACTTTAATTCTCTAAGGTAGACAGCAAATCTATTTGGCTGGAAAGAAAAAGAATTAACAGAATCATCAGTATCTATCCATACTCTTTTGATGCTCCTGATGTGAAGAGAATATTCTTAATATTAAGCTGCTGCCAGAATTTTTATTTAGATTAACATTTATTCTGCTATAATGAAACACCAAGTTTACAAATTGAGGCACCATTTGAGATTGTCTTTAGACTTGCCTGTGGTAGAGGTCTGAGCAGTCCTGGCTCCTTATGGAGATTCTTGTATGTTTGATAAAAGAATTCACATATCTGTCCATAATATCTTAAATGGTGGCCTGAAGATCCAGATCCACAGAGTGACTTGGGTCTGATGGTGTTTAGTGTTAGCAGGCCAAATGTTCAGGTGCTTTGCTTTCCACACTGAAATTCACAAGGTTTTGATTAGTGTTGCTGTTTGTTCTGTTCTGGGTGGGGGTTTTTTGTTTTGTTTTTTTGTTTGGTTGGTTGTTTGTTTGTTTTTTTTTCTGTGTGTGTGTGTGGGTTTTTTGGGGTTTTTTGGTGTTTTTTGTTGTTGTTGTTGTTGTTGTTTTTTATGTACATATTTGTAGTAAAGAGCTGTTATTCTTTTCTATAGATTTTCTCATTAAAGCCTCTTAATTTCAAAGGTTGTGGTGGTGTTTGGGGACTATTTCTTAGTCCAAATAGACATCTTAGTTTTCTTTTAAACTGACACAATACCAAGAGCAGATTTACAAACAACACGGAGACTTAACTGGTGTAAAGCCAAATGGCTACTCACTTCCAGGATTCAGTGGAAGCTCAGGTGGACACAACATTTGTCTCAAATGCTGTGCTGTTCAGTACTGCTCTGGTTCTGTTTTGTCTTCTGTGAATAATTTCTCCTGGGAGGAAATTTCTGAAACACAAGGTTTGTGTGAATTCTTACATTATTAATATTAATATTTTTAGGATTAGCTCAAAAATGAGGTCATAGCTTTAGCAGAGAGGACAGATCCAGGATACAATTGGGAATGAAAACTCTTTTCACCTCTGTATAGATTTTCTGCAAAGGAGTGAGGACTCATATTGACAAAAACATTGTGAGGAGGTTGCGATGTAGTTGTTAGTGCTGAATCCATTCTGCAAAAAATGGGATTTCCATCTCCAGTGCTGTCAGCCTTGTGCCAGCACTGAGTGTACTTTCAGAAGAGAGTATTCATCCTTCTTGGAAGAGGGGAAAATGTCCCTTCAGTCCTGCCAACACTTCAGTGAGAAAAATAGGTGAATTTTGGTAAGATCCCACATTTAGCAATTAGTTTTATTTGTGTGGACTGAGTGGGTGGAGATAGAGATGACCCATTTCCTGAGAAAGATTAGAAAATAGCATGAAATGCAGGAAGTAAGAATAAGGATCATAAGGAAGGGTGAAGGATGATTTGCTTGGGGTGGACTGATTTGGTCATCCCTGGTCCTGGTGTGGGAGAAATGTGCCTATGTCTGACAGTCTGGAGTCTCTTCATCTACTCATTCCACTTCTCATTTTCTAGATTTATCTCTTGAAACAATGCTTTAGGAAAAGGAAAGCTGAAACATCACTGTAATCAAGGGTAGCTGGTGTGCCTGTGCAGGTACTGGAAGCAGGGACTGCAGGGAGGGCTCTGTGGGCAGAGACTGGGGCTGCACCTGCCAGGCACAGACACTTCCAGGGGCAAGGAGGTGGAGGAGCTGGGAATGAAGGAGTAAGGCTGGAACTGGGGAAAGGGCTGGGAATGAAGGAGTAAGGCTGGAACTGGGGAAAGGGCAGGGAGAGAAGTCAGGAATCAAAGAATGTGGCTGGCTGAGCCTTTGGAAAAGGAGTTGATGCAGGGCAAGTAGTTTATTTTTGTTTATCAGCATCCTACATCTACTAAAAGTATCAATAAATTAATTTTCCCTAAACTACATCTGTTTTGTCTGAGATGGTAACTGGTAAGTGCTCTCCTTGTCTTTATGCTGAGCCAAGAGCTTTTTTTGATTTCACTTTTCCCCACCTTGCTGTTGAGGCAGGGGAGTGAGAGAGCTGGCAGCTGACTCAGGTCAACTCACAACACCCAGGTCCAACTTCACTGACCAAAGGTGATAGTGGAAGGCCTGTGTTTTTCCTGCATCTCTAACTGCCACTTCAGCTATAATACCTCCTTATTTTTACTGATCAAATTACCTCTATATTGTTCTATTTGGTCTAATAAGGCTGCAATCTCTCTTTTGTCACAAGTGTTTCCTGTTCTGCCTCTAACTGTTTCTTTAGCACTTGATCAGAGCTGCCTTCTTTAGGTAGCCATGCCTTGTATCATCCAATTTAAACTGTAAAGCAGACATCTGAATCAGGTTATTGTACTCTTGCTGTCGTAATCTTTCTTCATTTTCTTTTAATTCTCTTACCACTTTCTTAATTCTTTGTAGTTGTTGTTTCAACTAGCTTGCAGTTTTCTAAGACTTCACTGCCTCTGCTCTCCAGTTCTTCTATCTGTGCTGCCAGTTTCTCTATTTCCTTGTCACAGGCTGTAAATTCTTTATGGATTCATTCCTTTTCTAATAAAAACTTACTGTTTTCATCCATCTTCTATTTTATTTCTGCTTGCAAAAATTCTGCCTTGTATTCTGTGCACATTTGGAAGGCTTTGATATTATTCCTAAATTTTAATTGTTCTTCCAGTTCCTTAATTTATTGCATCCTATTAAATTGTCCCTTTTATCACTTACTTATCCATTGATTGCCACTGCTTTTCAAGCTGTTTTTCAAGGACTAGAATTTGTTTGCTTAGATATACAAGTTCCAATAGTTTCTTAGCTAAGTGCTACAATCTGCTTAAAAGTGCTTAAAAGTTGCAGAAAGAACTTCAGATTCAAATATTTTCCCTGAGAAAAATTAAAACTCACGCAAGTTATTTGTTGATACCAAAACCTGATTTTATTAATTGCTAAGAGATGCAAAGAGAAGAAATAAGAAATTCATGAGGAGCTGTATCTCAGGCCAAGCAGGGCCAGGTCAACACCCTTTTGGCCTTCTAAAATACAGTAGGGGTAGAAGGATATACAACTCACCCATGTGGGATGGTGGAGAAAAAGGTAAGGAAGTAAGGTGGGGGGAAGGAAGGGAGAGACTCTTGGCCAAGGCAACAGGTTCTCTCTCTCTCTTTCCACACCCCTAAATTTCCAAAGTCTCTTTCTAAATTTTATAGTGTTTAACTGAAGTGGTAGTGGTTGTTTGGCACACAGCTCTATCCAGATGTTTTGTAGAGACAACGATAGCAGTCTCTTTAGCAGATCTTTTAGCAGGAAGCTTTGGTGAGAGCTTCCGGCAGGAAACTTCAGCAGGAAGTTTTTTGTGAGAACTTCTGGCAGAGAGGCTGATGGAGGATTTTTGGTAGGAAGTTTGACAGGGAGAAACAATGGAGAAATGTAATTTATTGCATTTCTATATTATCTGTGTGCCACACTAAGTTCTGATTTCTATGCAGTTGTCCTCCATGTTCTACATCCTATTTTTTCATTTGAGATGGCACGCATGAATGGTCCTTTCCTGCTTGACACTGAAGCTCTAATTTGTCTAATGTTGCTAAAAATTCTACTTCTAGTCCTGGAAAATAATTATAACAGAAGCAGAGAGTTACAATATTGTGGCATATCATTTTCTTTTTATTGTCTTATGGAGTTGTACAGGACATGTGAAACATCAAAAAAACAATGCTTTGTACAAAGGTAGTTTTTGCTCCATGTTCAAATCTGACACTGGAAAGTGTCCACATTTCCTAGCTGTTGTTTGAGTGGCTTTTCTTCATGATTCTGTACCGAGATCTTTAGTGTTTTAGAATAGGGAATTTCTGCCCCTTTTTTTTTGTGTGTGTGTGTGTGTTTTTTTTTTTGTGTGTGTGTTTTTTTTTTCTATTTTGTTTTGTTTTGTTTTTTTTTTTTTTTTTTTACATGTATGACACGGTCATGTCTTAATCTCTGCTTACATCTCATAGGAGTTACCCTTATAAATAAAGCTGTCTGTCTGAATGAAGAACCTCATTTTGAGAAGAAATAGACCATTTCAATTCCTTTTTCTTTAACGGGAGAAAATTGAGTTGTTATGAGTTACAGGAATCAGGGTCCAAAAAAGAACAGGATTAAATTCCTCTCTGAAACCCACCTGAGACATCTTAGGAAACAGCTGTCAGAGTTCAGGGGGTGTCTGGATGATGCTCTTAGTCATATGATTTAGTTTTAGCTAGTCCTATGAGGACCAGAGTCTTGGACTCAATGATCCTTATGGGTTCCTTCTGATTATGATTCTATGCCTTGAGAGAAAAAGTATACTCCCCCAAAATATCCCAGAACAAATGAAGTTTCACTTCAGCAGAAACCACTGAAACATCTTCTTTGTACTTCTGAGACAGAGTCCTGTTTTCTGACCTTAAGGATTGGACCCAGATGGAAATGCTGAACTCTCAGGATTTCTGATGGGTGGCTGGTTGTATTTCTATTTGCTGTGGTACTGAAAAGCCACCAGTGGGCTCAGTTTTATGTGACTCTGCCTTGCCCTTGGGAATGCTCTGTGTGCTATTGCCAGATACATTAGCCTTGAACCTGCTGATGCACCTGAGTGGAGACCTCGTGTTGGGTTAGTGATGTGAAGTAGGGCTTGTAATACCAAATTCCTTTGGGACAGAGAGGCATCAGTGGGAGGGAATTCCCTTGGGCTTCTGTAAATGGCAGGCTTTGGTGGGAGGTAGTTCCCAGCTGCAATATGGTAGTGAGGCTCCTCTCTTGTTCTGCCAGCCAGCCAGCAATGACTGAAATTGAGTCCAGTGAAGGCTCATCAATAACAGATCAGTGGCTGCCTGGGATCATGGACCAGGAGACCAGGCTGAAATTGTGAGAGATGCAGGCTTAGCCATGGAAGAAATCAAGTCTTGTGCTGAAACCATGTAACTTGACCTATGCATGACTCTGTTCCATCATAGGAAATGTTCAACTTGTATGAGACTTCGAGATAATTGAACTGAACAATTTAGTGACAGCAGAATTTAGGGATCCTCTGGATGGACTAAGTAGCATAACTTGTTGTGGGATCATGATTCACTGTGTGTCAGATCACAGTACATCTCCACTTCTCTCACTTCCCTACTTCCCTTTTTTGGTATCTAGTTAAGGATCAATGGCTAGAAGATACTCAGGTTTTGTATTTATTTGGGATTAGACAACTAACAGGCTGCAAATAAAGTCTCTTCCTGGTCTGCTGGAATAGTCATATTCATTTTCCCCAATCAGTTTGCATCTTTGGTTCTCGGTCACTTTGACTTTCAATCTTCTGACAAGTTCTGAGATATGGAAAAAAAAAATCTGCAATTTTTAAAGCAGTGGCCTCTGGGGAGCCATTTTATGCCTATCATTTCATTAATCTCTTGTTTCCAAGAGTGGGATAGAAAACAAAATGTAGTATAAATAACCACATCTCCAAACCTGTTTATCCATTTCACTCTACAAGCGTTACAGATGCACTTTAAAACTCTTGTGAGGCATCATATTTGTCTTATTCTAGTATAAAAAAATCATGTAATACAAAAGTTTTAATTAATCTTCAGGAATATTCAGCTCATTTAATATCTATTAAATGATTGTTATAGTCTCTTGCTAGCATGCAGAACAGTTAAGGGTTAATTATCTATCTGAGATAATGAGTGTAAGTTTTCCCAGATGCTTCAGTTAGAAAAGCACAAAATCTCTCATCTCTAGCTCTTCGTATAATATGAGAACAGGTTGGAAAAGGTTACTACTTGAGTGTGAGAATAAATTAAGCTATGTTTTCAAGGTTTTTTATTGCCTTTGAGACAAGAATATAAGTGCTTATATCCTTATTGGGGTCCTAATTTTTCTGCCCTTTCCTTTCACTGTCTCTCTTTTCCAACAATAAATCACATTTCTATCGTTCTACTCTCAGTTCACAATTCTACTGCCCACTCCTCTTCACCCCTGCTTTACTATGATGTCTGAAAGGGAAGTAAAGGGCAAACTGCTTTAAGAGTATGAATATGAGACCAAATAAAAGACAGCACTGCTATCTTGATGAGCATAAAAGGGCAAGAGCTCCTGAGGTGAGCATAAAAGGAGATGTAAAGAGTGCTGGTTGGTGTAATTGTCAAAGAGCCACAGGGTTGCATGGACTGAAGCTTTTGTGGCAAATTTCTACAGAGGAGAGATGATCTGATGAAACTACAAGTAGCTGGATGTAAAAAAAACGATCAAGGTTGTGGCTTACCTGTATCCAAATAAAAACCTTGCCTCAAAACATCAAGTGCCAAGTGTAGGCTATCGTTCAGCAATGCACTAAAATACAGGAGCACTCCTGTGAACACTGGAGCTCATTTGCCAGAAGTTGTTTATATCTTTTCCACTTTTACCCAGAGCACTCAGCTCTTGAGAGCTTCCAGCCCTAAATCCTGTACTTGGGACATAACTGTGTTTGATCCTTCAGAAGATGCTGAGAATCCTGGCATACTGTTTGATTGGGTGAGAAGGAATCACCCCATGTACCTCTCAGGCCTGCAGAACTAGACAGCATCCATTTTTAAAATGGCATTTTCTGACACAATATTAAAAAGGGGGAAAAAATAAAAGAGTTGCCATACATTTAGAATAAAAAAAAATTCTCTTACCTGTGTCTGCACAATGCAGCCTCCTTGCAGGTGAGAAGTTTGCTTTTAAGAGACCCACTATGTCTTTTACTGAGAGACAATGGCTACCTTACTTACTGTGCTGCAAGGTGGGTATGGATCACTGTCCTCACGCTATTAACTTTAGACCTGCCTTCATCAAAAGTTAAAGAGCCTGAGTTTAAAACTGGGGTGAGAATCACAGAAACTTGATGTGACAAGTGGCTGTGGAGTCTGGACTGGAGTGCTGCAGTTGTGTTTGACTAACCTGCTGTCACAGCAGCTCTGGCATGGCAGAGGAAGCTGCCAGACAGACCTGTCACCTCGTGCAAAGTTTGTGTAAGACTCAGCACTGAGGGCTGAGCAAAGCCTTTCTCTTCTACCTCTAATAGCTTCCAGTGTGTGAGTAAGATTCCCTAGGCTGTCCGAGGTGTTCTTCCTGCTGCCAAGAAGGTGGGAAGTAATTGCTGACAGTGGGAATGAGGAGGGCTGCTGTGAATAGCAGCATATTGCCTGCTGGTAGCTCCTGTGCCACACACTCACTCCATTTCTTCTGGGCTAACCTAGAGCCTGCCGGGAGCCTGAGGAACAGTTAGGTCAGAAAGACTTCTTGAAATAATATTTAATTGAGAAAATATCTGGATCAGTGTTTGTAGATGTGTCTGAAATGTTTTGTGGTCATGTTGTAGGGCTTCCTCATGCACATGGTATGGCACACTGTGCTTGTTTAAATAGCAATTTGGTAATTTTTCTCCATAGCTTGATTTATTTGTCTGTTTTTGATCTTAGGTGCAACATTATCAGCTTCTTCCACGCTTTCCTATTTGAATAGCCAAAGAACCCACCTAAATATTTATATACAAAATAGGAGTGAATTCATACAGTACATTTCTGTATGACTCATGCACTTTATAGATCCATGAAATATTATTGACTCTGTTAGATATGAAATCTAAAGCATTATCATTAGAACCAAGGAAAATTCTCAGGTTTTTTATGCAAACTTATTTGCATAAATTTTTATGGCTACAGCTCTGATTTGTTTCACTGGAGGAAAAGGTGTAATAAAAGGGGTCTGCTTGCCTCCTCTATCATGGCTTTCTCCCTATGCCTTCAAGACAGGTATTGCTTTTCACTTTTCAATTTTTCAACAGAAGCTAATTAGATGGAAATATTTTGGCTTGGAAGTTTTGGATGCCAGAGTTTGTATGGAAAATAATAGTGGGTTTGACAGATTATTGATTACTGTGTTTTTCTGAGAATCAGCATGGATGGTCACAGATGTTTCCTCTGTCCTCCATAAACTTCTGGAATATGTAGTAGGCAGCTCTCAGATGATAACACACTTGGCAATCCTCTGCTGGAGATCATCAGTACAGGACAAGAGGTCTCAATATTTCCAGAGGGAACATTGTTTTTTGATCTGAAAACCCTGAGTTCCAACCTTCCTTATGGGCCATGAAGTTAAGTCTTGCACTGAGATTTGAGGTTTCTTTTCATGCTGTTTTCATGAATAAATCTTTTTCCATGCCTGTAAGGCTTTCCCAAAACATTGGCCTGCAGCACTTGGCTCCCTGGAAGCTGTAATCCAATGGAGAAGTTTTGCTGATAGGGATTGCTGGAGGGTGACTCCAACACTGGCCTGAGGAGCGACCAAAACTCCAGGATGACTGATCAGGCTCAGCACACAGCTCATTTGTTTGCAGTATGTATTAGCTTAAAGGTTGTTTATTTAGGTTTAACCTAATTTAGGATGAAATTTTAAGCCTTGGAGTTGGTCAAGTGTAATTTGAAGCAGGTGGAAACTATTCAGTTCTGAGCATGTCTGGTTCCTATGATGCTGTTATTGAGCCAATGGTTTTCTGTGCTGCAGGAATGATCAGGGAGGAGCAGACTAGTCTGCCAGGGCTCCTGGTGGGAGTGATCCTGTTTGGTGGCATGATGTATCAATATTATCTGACAAATTGCTTCTCTCAAACTAGTCAACCCTTCTTAAGCTGGATGTTACAATGTCACTGCCAGTCAATGGTGAGAGAAGACAAGCAGGCAGCAACTTGCAGGAGATGAGAGCTGAGATGCTCTGGTATTAATTTGAGAGGAGGAAGGAATGGAACCCAAAGTGTCAGTAGCGGGGCTGGTACTGCCCTGCTTTTTTGATCCATCTCTCCATTGGTTTTGATGTAAATCCTCTAGAATTAGGTACTGTCCTGTGGTATGGTTAGATCAGTAGAGATGACGAGTTATCTGCAGCTAAAACATTCTATTGTCTTAACATTAGGAGAAGAGGTCTGAGCACCTCAGTGTCAAGAGACTGAAAGGAGTCAGCAGCTCTGCCTCTTGAAGGAGGAGGCAGTGTCACCCAGCACTTCTGCTAGTGGAGTTAGGGTCCCGAGGGGGGCTCTGCCAGCATTCTGGTGAGTCAGTACAGGTCATCAGGGCTTAATATGTGTACAGGTGCAGGAAAACAAAGAGCCTATTCAAATTATTTAATTTTAAAGAAGAGCAATTCACAAATAGGCAGTGAAGGTGAAGATGGCAAATTCATTGCTAGTCAGGTGACCCATGCAGTTTGTCTTGCAAGAGAGAAGGGACTTGGAGTAGTATGCACTGCCTGCATAAATTACATTGTCCTGCAAATAAGTAGGATCCATGTCCTATAAATCATTTGGAAGTTTACAGAGCTTCCCCTAAAAACAAATTGGCTTTTTCATTCCTGCTTCTGTTAGGAGTTTGTTGGTTGGTTTTTTTTGGTTTTTTTACAGTCTTGTTCCTTTGCCAGGTACAGCTTCTTAAGTTTAAACTGGATTTATTCATGGTCATTTAGATGTGGTTGTTCTTGTGCCAAAGTTGTACTTTCTTGTACCTCGCTCTTTTCTTCCTGACAGTTTTCCTCCCAATGTATTTTTAGATGCAGAGGGGATCTGATTGCTCTGTGTTTTCCTGAGTTAAGTTACCAAGTTCCTTTAGTTCTTAAAACCAGCTTGCTGTTTCCTGATCTTCCCTTCACAGCTCCTGTTCCACATTAGCTGGTGATTTTCCATGCTGTCCCTACATTATTGAAGTCTAAATAAGCTTTTCTGCACTGTTCTTGTCTTTAAAAAAAAGGAAAAAAAAAATACAAACCAGCTGTTTACTCGAATAGAGGTACTGCCTAGCCTAACTCTCATGAGTCAGACTCAGCCTAATTGCAGCAAAACAGGAATTGTACTGCAGTTTCTCATTTATGTCTTAAATATTCTTTTTCTTAAAATCTAACATAAAGCCTGGTGCATTTCTGGGGCCACGCTCAGGGAGCCAAGTCCTATCCATTTCAGACCAGAATTACTTTATGCCATTGCATTATCAAGGCCAGACCTTTTGGGATCAGGTGCCAAACAGTCTGCAATAAATCATTTACTAATAAGTGATTAATGTAATTTTTACTGAAAAATAAACCATGTTTAGTTATCTATAAAATATGAGTGTCATTTTTGTCAGCAATCCTTAATATTGCAGACCTTAGTAGTCTCCAGATTCTCTTTACATCTGGACATTTAACCTTTTAGTTTATCCTTAGACTGAGAGTTCTGTAGGTTTCAATTACTTTTCTGTTCAGTTTTTGTTTTGAGCAGTTAAATTTGGTGAGTGCAGAGAAAGATGCCTTTTTATGACTTCTAGAATATCTCTGACATTCAAATGAATTTACCAAAATTTACAGGATGAACAGGTAATAGTTAAAATAAGATGAAGACCCATCTCCTCTATGTCCTTACATCTTCCAGCCTAAACCATTCCATGATTCTATGATTCCATTATATGAAACTGTCACCTTAGGCACCTATGTATAGTCTCCCCAGCTTTAGGTGGCTTAATCTGAAACACCAGCCACACCACTGGAAATCAGTTTACTAATGGAAGTATTCAGGAAGCTGGAGATGTACCTGAATATGAGACACATGATGAGGGAAGGCTGATATTATGATAGTGTGACAATGGGTAGCCAGCTGGATATTTCCTGAAGGAACAGCAGCCTGTGAAAGCATCTACATTGGAGTAGGGAATGTGTGAAGAGGATGGAGCAGCTGAAAGATGGTGTTATGGACTGAGAGTAACTCCCATCCCAATGCCCTTGAGATGCTCGGGACATAGTAAAACTCTGATATCTGCATATTGAGGAATGTCCCATAACACTAATGTGCATTTCCACTTTAATACCGTGTTACTGGTATTTGAAAGTGATTAGACTTTATGAGTAGTCCAAACAGGGTACTTTTGTCAGTTAAAAAATTATATTGCATATAATTGTAATGAAAATTCAAAGGGTCTTAAAGCATAATTCTTGTACTGCTTTAGAAGAAATCAGGAGCAATGCTATCAATTAAAAACTCCAGCATAGTGCAAAGACAGCGTAAGGGAGAAAAAGATAAGTCAGCTTACATTTGGTTGCAGTTATGTTTAACTAGATACTGTGTATATTTAGAATCTAAGCTGCTTTTATTTTCTTTTCTGAAAACTAAAATGTGAATGGAGAGTTTTAATGCCCGAGTTCTAGACTAAAACAGATACCTAAAAATGTCGAAGGTTGTGCTGGACTTATATCCAAGTTGGCAAGGACCTGTCAGGCAGAGAAATGGGCTTTCATCTGTGAAGGACCATGACACAATTGCCTCTGGAGCGGTGGGGTTTTTTGTTTTGTTTTGTCTTTTCTTCCCTTTCTTTACCTTTTTATCTAGCAGAGACAGGCCTGGTTTATCCACTACTGCACCCCTAGCAAAGATTTTATTGGTAAGTGTAACCTGTAGGAGTGGTTGTTCATACAGGAGTTCACAGAGAACTCAGTGTTTTCATAGAGTTGTAGAATGGCTTGGGTAGGAAAAGACTTAAAGATCACCTGGTTCCAATGTCCCTATCATGGATGGGGACACCTTAGGCTAGATCATGTTGCTCAGAGGCCTAACCAGCCTGGCCTTGGACAATTACTTCTAAGGTTGGGTCATCCACATCTTCTCTGGACAGCCTGTTCCAGTGACTCACCATCCTCACAGTAAAGAATTTTTTTCTAATATTTAGTCTAAACCTACTGTGAGTTTGAAGCCATTTCCCCTTGTCTTGTCCTTACATGCTCTTCTAAATACTTTCCGTCTTTCCATCTTTCTTGTAGGCTCCCTTCAAGTACTGAAAGACTCCAATTAGGTCACAAGAAAGCCTTCTCCTTTCCAGGCTGAGCAATGCCAATTCTCTCAGCCTTTCTCTTAGCCAGTTCATTTCCACATACAGATATATTCTCCAAGGAAATAATTCTGCTAAGTGTCATAACATGTTTAGTTTCTTGGTAGACCTTTAGAAGTTGTAGTTTAACCTTTATATTTGTATTTAGAGGCTTGAACAAAAGCATTTGCAAACACTTGTGAGATATGACGAATTTACAAAGAAAGAAACCAAAGGAGGGAAAATGCAGAGAAAGGGAGATTGAGACTAACAGGGTGTTAAAGCAGGTCGATGGGAGATCTACAAACAGGTGGAGGTATCCTGAGCTACAGTGTGTTAGATTAGGTGCTGTACTGTTCACTGCCTCTTATCTCTCATCCCTGGAAGTGGTGGTCAGGCAAGACTGGGATAAGGTTTATTCTCACTTTAGACTGAGTTTATGTTTTGGGTACTGGGACAGGCTCCCCAGGGAAGTGTGCATAGCACCAGGCCTGCCAGAGTTCAAGAAGAATTTGGGCAACACTTGCAGCACGTAGTGTGATTCTTGTGTCATCCTGTGCAGGGTCAGGAGTTGGATTTGATGATCCTTGTGGGTCCCTTCCAACTCTGGAGATTCTATGATTCTGTGTGTAGCTTAAGCCAGTGAATTTGCTGATTTTTTTCTTTTCCTGTCTTTCTTCATCTAACACATCTATCCCCTATGGGGTAGCAAACAACCAGAATTTAACTGGTTTAGATATGACTCACGGCATCTCAGAATGGGTCAGGTTGGAAGGGACAACAGTGGGTTGTCTAGTCCAATCTCCCTGCTCAAGCAGCATTGTCCCAGACAATTCCTGAACCTCTCCAGTGAGGGAGACTCCACACCCTCTCTGGGCAAATGATTAATGCTAACATATTCTCGATAGGGTAGACTTGACATGGAACAGCAGATTGATAACCACTATGTATAAATTGAATGTTCTTGGATGGGAGATTAGAACTTTTGTTCTTTCCACAGAAGTTTCCTTCTTTTTTTGTTTTGTATTAAATTTTTGTCCCTCCTTGTCTGATCTCATTGCTTTTTATCATAGATGTTTCTTAATGTCTCTTTCCCTACAGGAGGCCAAGAGATTTACACAACCTTTCCTCATTCCCCATCAGGCTATTGTGTCCACTCTATCTGCTGTAAAATAGGAGGGGCCAGATTAAAAACACTTTAGTTAAAGCTAAAAAGGAGAAGGAAAGATCCTGCATTCCTGAACATGCCTGTTTTCTTGAGCTTTTTTGAGTGTGGAAGCTCAGGATTCACAGAATTTTAGGTTAGATCAAGTGGTCACTTCTCTACCAGCATGTAATTTTTCATTCTTTCTCCCCAGATATTACCAGATAAGAGCTGGACTGAAGATCCCATCCAGGATTCCTCACAGGCTGTTTGCCACGATTGGAGGACAGACAGGTGAGCAGATCCCAGAGGAATATGATGTGGGGTAGGATGGAGGAGTCTGTGTTGGGGAATGGGTGAGGCTAGACTTGGATCCAAGCCTGGGTTTTCCTAATGATCATCATGTAGTTGGTCATCTCTCAGTTGTGGTATGGGTTTGGGATGAATTGGGCTTGTGCCTATCAGAAAAGCAGAGGAAATTCTCACCATCTTATCTGCAAACATCTCTTATATGTGGCTCCTTGCTGATGATTTTCCAGTTTAATATTCTTTTATCTATTTAAGGTAGAGTGTACCGTTCAATTTAGTAAGATTAAGTATTATTTAAGTAATTAAGTAAGAGTGTACTGTTCAATTTAGAAGTCTGGTTCAATTAAAATGCAATATTATTAAACAAGTTTTATCTGTATAAAACACCAAAATCTCAAAAAACAATCACATGAAAACAAATCGCAAAGACGAAATCTTCATAACGAAATTTCTTAGCAAAATCAATAAATATGTAATTTATATAGGTAGTCTAGGTTTGGAAAAACATATAGGTTTGTGAAAAATCCTCAAGAAAGAAAATTATTTTCCATCATATTCGAAAATGTTTTGTCCTTGGCATTTCCAGAGCCCTATGGAGTTCCTTTGCCCTTTTTTTTGTGTCCTCATATTACAGTAGTTTCGGGCATATGTAGTCTTGTACTAATGACAGTCAGAAGGCAGCTATAATTCTACTTTCTTGGGGCAAAAAACCACTCAATAACAAAAAAAAAAAAAGCAAACAAAAAAAAAACCCCAAAAAAATCCAAGCTACTCCTGTTTGGAAGGAAACTATTTTCTATATTTACTTTTTCTACAGAATAGTATTTTCTTCTCCCTCATACATCCTCAGTGTCAAGGCAACGCTGGAAATTCTTTCACCTCACCTAGAAAAAATTCATGTAGATGCATGGGCAGGGCAGAGGCAAGGCAGGCAGTGCAGTTACAGGATTAGCAGTTGACTTTGGTAATGCTAATGTAATCCAGACTGGACTCTTAATAGCTTTATAGGGCTGACATCAAGACAGGGGGTATTTAAGCCATTAAGGATTTAAACAGTTTCTCCTTGGCTATATTTGCAAGTTCTTCCTAATTGATTTCATAGGTCTGCAAGAGAGGATCATTTAATGGGACTGAACGTAAAGACACACAGGCCATACTGATGGGGGTTTTTTCATGCCACTGACCTCTCTCAGTATGGGGGTAGTCGTGATAGGAATAATTAAATTGCTGTACATGTTTCAATAAATCGCTCCTAAGAAAGTAGTATTACAGAAAAACAAGTGTCTTGTAAAATAGTGAATAAACTCACCAACAAGAATGACTATAAAATAAGCGAGATTCATGGGTTTAGTGTACAGGAAATATTTTTAATCTTTCCCTTTTCAGTTTCGTAGGATATGTGAGAACTGAAAATATATTTTGGAAACGATTATGTAAATTTATATAGTAAAATCTGTGAATATATGCAGTAGAAAAATATATAAAATATGTAAATATATAAAATAAATAGGATGCAGTATATATCTTCCAATGCACATGGCTTTTTATTAAACTTACAGGATTTACAATAAAACTTTGTGAACTGCCAGCATTAGCGGTGTTTGCTTCCCACTGGATTTTTTTAGCAACAGAGGCAAAATCCCCTGTAGTTTTCAGTAATTATCAGAGGGGAAGTTGAAGTCTGTGTCCCTTGGTGGTGACCAACCAAATGTGTACAGCAAGGACTCCAGCTATGGCACAGCACTGACAGGTTGTACAGGAAGCCTTGATGACCTACTACATGGTCCATGGTTTGGCTGGATCCTCTCTATGTTTTGGGAACAGAATGGGTTGTGTGGCTCAGTCAAATCAAAGGAGAGCTGTGCTGGAGCCCAGGAGCCCCTGTGGTCTGGTCACTTACGTCATCAAGGCTGCAGATTAACTTGTATTGAGGGTGTATGAACAGGAATATACCGTGAATCATATCTACATATGCAAATCTATATATATTCACAAAAATGTATAAATTTCGTTTATATTCCTAAGCATTTTTAGTGAAGTGGATTTCCTTAAAGACAAGATTGGTGGCTGGTGGCTTTTCATAGTATCATGGAACCATAAAGTTTGGAAAAGATCTCCCAGATCATCAAGTCCAACCCCTGTCCAAATGCCACCATGCCCACTAAACCGTGTTGTGGAGTGCCACGTCTGCTCATTTTTTGAGCACTTTCAGGAATGGTGAATCCATCACTTCCCTGGGAGTTTTTTCCAATGTTTAACCGCTCTTTCAGGAAAGAAAGTTCTCCAAATATCTAACCTGAACCTCCTCTGGTGGAACTTAAGGCCGTTTCCCCTTGTCCTATAACTAGTTGCCTGGAAGAAGAGACCAATTTCCACCTCCTTTCAGGCTGTTGTAGAGAATGATAAGGTTTCCCTTGAGTCTTCTTTTCTCCAGACTAAACAACCCCAGCTCTTTCAGCTGCTTCTCATAGGACTTATGTTCCAGACTCATTTTTGAGCAATGAAAAGGAGAGAGGGAACAAGGCTTGAACAGTCTTTAGTTGCTCTCATACAAATTTTGAACCCCCACGAAATTTATCTTCCTATCTTTGAATAGATACCATGACTGATGCCCCATGCTTTGAGCTTGTGAAGAACAAATCATGCTCTCTGCTTGTTCTTGTGCAACTCATAATAGCACAAACTTCATTGGCCTCAGCCTCAGCCTGGCAGGGCTGGGCTAATGCAGACATATCTTGAAGTTAAACTCTAGAAATTCCTTTCTTAGTGGATTGATGGGGCTTTTGCCTCTGGTGCTCTTCAGCAGCATGGCTTGTTAATGTTGCCATGTGATGGTGTCCACCTGCAGCAAACAGTGGGCTGAATCTCTGTGACTCAAGCACAAACAGCTAAAGAAGCAGGGAAGGTGAATATGCCAGCTCACAGTAGAACATTTGTATAATGGGCTCCTTGGTTGAGTTGTTTTACGATCCACTAAGTGTCTTCCATACTTTTTTAGGCTACCATATAAATTCTGGGACAAGGATTCATAGAAGCAATGAACATGAAGTCATTCATCAGTTTCTAGACTATAGATAAAAGTTGAAAGACTGCAGGAGCTTATCTTAAAAACATCTCTTTAAAGCATTTTTATTTAAACGTTTACCCATAAGCACACAAGTTGTCAAAACAGTGGGAGAAAGAGCACTGCTCAGAAACAGTTAGGATTAGCTGTTTTGGCTTGATTTTCTGATATGAAAGAGACCAGGAGACTACTATAGATGAGGACTAGATAAGGAAGATAATATGCATGGGATAAATCTTAGCACCACTATTGCTGAAAAAGAATAAGAGGGTCAATTATGTTCTTCAAGATGCCAGATAAGCCAAATCTCAGATAAAATATAAATTTTCATTTCCTCTGCAGTGTTTTGTCTTAGTCTACACACCACTTGCATGCATTACTGTTTTGAGAGAGAATTATTCTTTAGTAGTGAAAGTTGCAGTGTCTTTTTTTTTTGTACATCCTGGTTTTCCACCCACTGTGTCTCAGTCTCTTGTACTGCAAGCAGGGACAGTTGTTTGCATATCAACTTGCCTTATTGTTTACCTTACAGGCCAAGGAAATTGTTCTGGTGGGTGAATATTAAGAAAAGTATTTTGCATGGCATATAACTAAAGAAATTACTCAGGACTTTGAGTTCCTTTTTTTTCTCCATCCAGAAGTACCACATTACCAATTCTCAAAACTCCAAATAGACAAATATTTTTTTAAAACTTAACCTGAAAATGTAATTATAAGTAATACAAAGCATTTAAGAAAAAATATCACCTGCCATGCTAATCCTTATTAGATTGTAGAAGTCTTCCATCTAATTTTAGTCAATTAAATTGGATTCTTGTCTAAAGGTGCAGAAAGCCAAGGACAGCCAAAAAATGTGGTTCTTTCTTCCTTTATCTCATACAAGGCAGAGGAGATAAGATACAATATTTGTTCCAGACAATTCAAGAAAAAATAGCTGTGATTGCCATTAAACATTAACTCTTTTGACTGGTGATGCAGAGGTGTTTCATGTACCCACAGTTTCATGCTTTTTCATAAAATGGAATATCTGACATTAGGTGACAAGAAATGAGTAGCGCAATTTCAACTGTGGTATGCACAAAAAAAAAAAAAAAAGGTAGGAGTATCAGAAAATCATGGACTCATAGAATTATTTAGGTTGGAAGAGATGTCTAAGATCATGTCCAACCATTAACCTCACACATTCAAGTCCACCACTAAACCATGTCCTTAAAATGAAGAACATTGCTGTAACCTGTGTCTGAAGTACCCAAGTTCATGATCACCCACACTGAATGCCTTTTCCTATAAATTAAATGTTCATCTGTGGTGACCTTGCACCTAAGACATAATTTGAAGGGTTATTTATATTTCCGATATGCTCTATAATTAACTGTTTGTGCCTGTTTTTAATAAACAAGTAGTTATCCTAATTTCTTCATTAGCATTTGACTATTTCAGAGAAGTTCCCAGAGAAGGAATTCTGCTTCAGTTATTAAAGTGAACCCTTTTCTTGTAAATGACTTCTTAATGCAGTCAAAACAAGCAGTTGCAGTTACTTGCTCATTAAAGCAAGAAGAAACAGCACCATGACTTGTGGAACGGTATGAAATTGCAGTCATTAGTTCCAATAACTTTTTGAAAGGTAATTTCTGCTTCCATTAAGTGGAGATAAGGTTACTGCTTTTGAAGCATGAGTAAAGGGAGGAGAAATTTATGCTTTAGCAAGCTCATGGGTTTGTTTTCAAAGCTTATTATAAATAATCTGAGGATAAATATGTATTTTATATACAGAATGAAGACTACCTGACAAATGTAAATTATATCTAGAGGGGACTTTACTGTGAGAGAAGGTATTTTGAGGATGAGTTGTCCTAGAAAACTTCATTTGTGAGATTGTAAGAGATGATCCCACCCTTGGAAACACTCAAGGCCGGGTTGGATAGGGCCCTGAGCAATCTGGTCTAGTGGAAGGTGTCCCTGTCCATGGCAGAGAGCTGGAACTAGATTGTCTTTAAGGTCCCTACCAACCCAAACCATTCTGTGATTCTATGGTCAAACATTTTTGTTAATTCACAATCTAAACACAACTAATTCCATGATATTCCAAGAGAAAAGAAGAAAGACATAGAGAAAAAAAAAAAAAAAAAGACAAAAAGGAGTAAACTGAAGGTCTTTCTGACTGATGTGCTACTTCTGTGTATGTCTCAATTGTCTTCCAGTCAAGGCCTTTCATAAATGCCTCAAAGGATGGAAGCTGAAAAGACGTATTTGTGGTTATGAGAGTCTCCACTGCAGACCCTAAACTCAGTTGGATGCCCTCACTTTCCCCCTGCAGAAGCTGGGGCAGATCACACAGATGGCAGTGGAGTAGACCACAGTCTTGGAGATGCTGAACAGCATCACAGCCTTAAATTGAGGCCTGGTTAGTGGACAAAGACAAAACTAGGAAGGGTCTGTAAGCACCAACACATGCCACAACCCTGGACAGTGAGTCTGAGACACAGAACTCCATCATCAGTGGCCACCTGAAGGTCTGTCAGGGACAGAATCCAGTTGTTCATGTGCAGAGAGACAACACAGCATTTTTGCTGCTTGGGGCCAAGGACGAACTTCAGCTCTGGGGTTAAATTGGCCATCCAGCTTCTTCAGACTTACCACTCCAGTGGGAATTGGACCTTCCCAGAGCTCTCGTTTCTTCCAGGTCACTTACATGCCTTTGATTTTCCCCCACAGTGATCCTTGCTTCCTTCAGTCTGTTGTAAGGTTTAGCCTTGAGAGTCCTTTAAAATCCTCCACTGCTCTAAATATTCACAAGACATTTACACCAATCCAGTAGGTAAATTGCACCCAGGCAACAGTCTCCTTCCACTCTGCACTGGTAAAAAGCTATGTGGTGTCCTACTGTAATGTCCCATAGTTGACTCAGGGAATTAGGTCACCTGAATTAATATTTGGAATAAATATATGGAGTGTCAGCTACACAGCCATGTGACACAACAAATTAATAATCATATAAGATTTTGAGAATAAAATTTTTTTCAGATATGAATTCTCTAACTAAACAAGGCTCCTAGGGAACTAACAATGAATTCAGAAACAGAAATAAACACTACAAAAGGTGTAGATCCTGTTTGTTTTAACAAAACATTAAGTATTTAAGAAAGAAAACTTTCTGCTGATCCCAAGTGGGTCAGTTATTCTCTCATTTCACACTTGAGCATGTCTGAAAAATGGACCTTGGTTTATAGAACAAATCAGAGATAAGGGACTGCATTTATGTTAGGATCTTTTGTACAAGGAAATTAATAGTACAACTTGCTTTTTATCATCGCTGAATCTATGTATGGATAGAGAGGCAGTTTTATGCAATTCTTTTCATGAGGCTAATTCAAAATGTCAAAAGGCAAGGTTAAGGTAAAGGATTCATCTCAGAAATGTGCAGCTTTAATCAAAAGTCACGCTGAGGAAGAAAACATTCTGAACTTTTTGATCAAGCAATTTTAAAATTATGGTGTCTCCTTTAGAAATTATTTATCCTAAATATAACATCTCCATTTGGTCTAAATATAAATATGCTAAACATAATATTTCAAAACTAAAACAAGTCTCTTCAAACATTTAAATAGAAAAATGATGATCCATTGAACGAACGCACGCTTGAAAAATGTTGTCTTTGCACTTTCCAAGTAGGCTTATTTTAGCCCTGGAGGGTCTGTGTGAGTATTCCTGTGCTAAAGAATGTACATTTTCAGCCTTCAGCAAGTGAGTTTTCAAACGTTCTTAAATAAAGACTTGCAACTCAGAACATGAAGACAAATGTGGCATGTTCAACCCTCGTTTGTTGAATTGAGAGCCTAAATTTTCAGAAGTCCCTGGTTATTAGTATTGGTGTAGTCTTTATTTATTTCTTCCTTTAGTTTGAAACACTAAAATTTCAGTAGAGAAGTACTTCTGGAACTGGAATGTCAAAATGAGCAAACTAAATAACATATCACAGCTTAAAGCCTTTAATAAGATTCAGTATTTCCTGTTCACTGAGTGCCAAAAAGGCACAGTTGCATTAAAAAAGGGATATCTTGCAATAAATTATGAAAATCTTGATGATCAACTGTTACAAATCAACATTTAAAAATTTTAGATATATATCACAGAAGAAAAAAAAAAATCCACAAAAAATGTACCCAGAATTCTATGGTGGAGACAGCTCTGTTTTACCAACAAAACTCCTTCAAGTTTGTCATCAGAACCAAAACCAGGGTTTGTCTTAACATTTCATGGAGCTATAAATTCCTGTGAGCTCCAAGTGCGTGGAATGTTGATGCAGTAGATTTAGTGCTAAGACTGAAGAACAGGTATATTGTCTTTCTACAGATGCAACAGATAAAACTGAAAGTTTGTCCTGCATTTCTTGAATTCACTGTGAACTTGAGCCAGTATCAAGTGTAACTGACAGTCCTAATAACCTCATTTTCTGCTGAGGTAGGATATATCAGAGGCAATACGACATGGTCTACAAAAATAGTAGAAAATTCTGCAGGACATGCTCCTGTACTGCAGTTATGTTAGCTAAGAAATACATAGATATCACAACTGAGTGTTTTTTATAGATCCATGGAATTATTTAGTTTGGAAAAGACCCCTAAGACAATCAAGTCCAACCATTAACCCAAGCCCACCACTAACCCCTTTCCCTCAGTGCCACATCTACATGTCTTTTAAATACCTCCAGGGATGATGACTCGACCACTTCCCTGGGCAGCCTATTCCAATGCTTGACAACCCTTTCCATGAGGAATTTTTTCTTGCTATCCAATCTGAACCTCCCTTGACTCAACATGAAGCGATTTCTTCTTGTGCTATCCTTTGTTACCTTGGAGAAGAGATCAACCCCCACCTCACTACTTCATACAATTGGCCTTGGCCCATTGATCTAGGCTTAACAGATCCCTCTGTGGAGCCTTCCTACCCTCCAGCACATCAACATTCCCACCCAACTCAGTGTCATCTGCTCCTTTCTGCTGTCATCTTTCTGTTTCTCTAAAAGCTGCTTTCTACATTTTTTAGAGAGTTAAACTCCCAAAACAAAGGTCACAGGCATCTTTGTTGAAGGATGTGACTCACCAATTAAGGGACAATCGCCTATGGATCTAAAATCCAGAAGGGAGTGAGGGATTATATGAACATGCAGCATGCTTGTAGCCATGTGGTAGAGGGGTTCCCCGGTAAAAAGATCATTTAGCCTGACTACATTCTCTTTCATCTCGGTGTCTTCATGTTTACTTTCATATCTAGCAGGTAATGCTGCAATAAAGATTTTGCTACACAACCCACGTGATAAATATGAAGACTCAGCAGATATCTGAGATGTTAGTGACCATGGGATGCAGGCAATCTTAAAAAAATTAGGATTTAAATATCCTGAGATCTATAGATGACAGTTAGATGTCAGTTTAGATGACAGTTCCTAAATAAGAAGTCAAAATTCATTAGTTAGAACATATTTATATACTCTTGCTAGCTGCAGGTGATAGTGGTTCTTCCCTGCGGGAGGGTATTTTGCATGATTTATATTTAAGCTTTCTAACAAACCTTATTTCACCAAGCTTTCTATACTAGCAGGAAATAGCTGTCTTGTAATGATGTGTTAGGCTGTATTCGAAGGGCAGGCCATAAATCTTCTGTAAGCTGAGTTATGGCTCTGAGATGGAAGAAGCCCAGGAAATCTGTGACTAAGGGTAAAAATAATCTTATCTAACTGATGATATCTATGCTGTGAGTGTCTCCACCTAAGCTAATCAACCAGTCTACTTTTATAGCCAGAGGAGAGAAAAAGGTAATTTGAGGGAGTAATTTAACATCTCTATTTTAAGATGAATTGAATCACACCTATTTCTGTCCATTTACTATAAAAGAAGTTGCAGGAACTTTGCAGAGACAGACTTTTCCATTGTGTCTGTGAAAGACCTGGCACAAAAAGGCTGTGATTGTAGTTTGTGCCTTCATATATACATGCAAATTAAGCAAGTAATAATAAAAGGTAGAAAGGTGACATAGTCAACATAGAAAATGGTGCTCTTGTCTTTCCCAGCAAAGAATCAAAGATGATATCTTGATTCAGGATTTCACATAATGCTCCTGAAGGGTCTTTCAGGGTTAAAAATAAAAGCAAGGAGAAGACCCCAGCGTGAGAACATCTTTTTTATTCTTTTCTTTAGAACGTCATTCTGACACTAACAGGGAAAAAAAATCCACAGTATTATGTAAAAAAATGAATTCATATTTTCCTCTGGAGTGGCATAGTGATCTATTAATTGAAAATGAGGTTGTGGAAGTGGTGTAGTTCGTTTATTTATTGTAAGACTAAAACTATGATTATATTTTCACCATAAATTTCATAAATGGGCAAGAAATATACTGGGTTTGAAGCCAGGTTTGAATTTTGACGAACCAGGAACTGAATTTGTGGTTCAGCAAAGCATTCTGTGCTATTAACTGATCTCTACGATATTACTCTGTGGCCACTACCTCTCAAGAAGCTTAACATTATGAGATAAATAAGAAAAATGAGAGAATTTTCTGTGCATTCAGGTGTATTTGTGGGCCTTTCAGAAGGATTTGCTCAGTTTACTATTCTGTCCAAGGAATGCTGGTTGGTTTAATTTCCCATCGATATCACTATCGGGGACTGCTCTGAAAAATCTTGCAGTCTAGAGATTAAAACAGGGAACACAGACAGCAGGACAAACTGTGTCTTATCTGTAAAATGATGGCACTGCTTCAAAGATGCAAATATATAATTTAATAACTTTCCAAATACGTGAGATAAACAACAGGAATCCAAATAGCTAGAGACTAGCAGCCCTAGCAGCCCTCTCAAAATATTCCATCTTCAGAAAAGCCATGTTCCAGGTAGGGTAATAATGCCACAATGAGAAGGGAAAGTTATGGGTGATTTATGCATGAATTCTTTTATGTCCAGAAAGGACCATTGTTATAGCTTGTCTGGAATGCTCTAAACCTAAGTCACAGAGCTGGTGCTTTGTGTGTGAAGCACAGCTCCTGTGTGAACTGTGGCACATCTTTGTAGACGTTTGTTCAATACTAATTTTTAAAAGAGGGTGGGGTACTTGGTTTTGGGTTTTCTTTTTCTTTTCCGTTTTCACTTGAGAGAAAGGATTGTCCTGCTTTCTGTGGATAACTTTTTAGTAGAAATATTTGGAACACCCAAAGTTCTGCTTTACACAGAGTGAATCTGGTTTGAACAAGAGCCTTGAACAGCTGTCTACAAGACCTGATCTCACTCTCTCCCTAACAAAAAGATTAAGATGGAGTAATTAGGAAATCAGGGAAACTACAGCAAACTGGACAAGAAGGTAGGGGCCTGAGGAGAATGAAACCTCAGGTTTGTGTAACATACTGAAGAATAAGAGGCCAATTCAAACTCTCTTCTTCCTCTTTAGATGTGCATTCTCTGCTGGTGTGACACCACAGAGCCTGCAGATAATGCTGGAACCTAATATTTCCTTTGCTACAAAATTCCACTTGCAGAAGTAATATCTATTTATATATTCACTGAACTACCTTTTTTTTGTCTTGGATTTCATAAAAAGTTTTCACACCTTTGCCAAAGACTAAAAGCAAGGTGTATCCTGAATAGGGAAAAAATTAGAATTTATGTAGTGTTTGCACTTGCAGCAATGATTGGGAAGCACTTGAAGCACAATAACAAACCAAAGAGCTCAAACAGATGCCATCTTTGGGGGAAGAAAACCACATTTTGGTTTGTGATTTCTTCTTTTCCATATCCAGGATCATTTAAATTTTGGTCCTCTTCTGTGTTCCATGAAGAAACAACTTCCTCCACACTATATGTAGCCTCTAAATATGACCCGATCTGTCAGAAAGAGACACTTTCTCTGGTGACTGCTGTAAAATTGTGCACAGTAAAATGCTGGTTTGTGACTTGAAGCTTAGAAACAATCCTGTTGGCTTGAATCAAACTTTCTCATTTATTAGATAAGCACTTGCTTAAAGGTTTCATAGATTGGGGAAGAACATTAGACAAACCCAAAATTTCATCTTGATACAGCCGGTAGCATAAAAATACATGATACAATATTGTGCATTCTATAAGAACTAAGAAAGTTCAGACTTACAGGCTTGGCTTTTACAGACAGGTGGTAAAAGTTCACCTTCTACTGCAGATGCCATGTAACTTATTCTTCCCCATACATACGTGTGTGGGAAGTCATAATGAGCATTAAAAATTGGCTACCAGAACCCCCTCCACTGGTAAGATCATAAACTCTCTGAAATTACAGTGCACATTTAAATGTGCCTTTGAGGTTTGCGTGTGGTGGGGAGATCAGTAGAGAAGCCAACTTGCTACATCTTGCATTGTCAGAGTAGAAAGTAATAAAGTCAGCCTCCAGTCACTCTGGGCCATAATTTTTTACTCTAGTATTGCAGGCTATAACTTTGAGAGATCTTTTTCACAGGGGTATTTTATAATGCTGTGAATAATGTAGACAGTGTAGCACGAGAAAAAAAAAAAAAGTATAACTGAGGGGCGGTGCTCTATCTTCTGGTTTTTTTGTCTTGAAGAAATGATATTGCACAGTACCTAACAGGCATCAGCTGTTATTATAAAAAGCTGGTATTTAAACAACAACAGGAACAACAAATTAGAAAAAAATATATAGGATAGGAACATAATATCCCTTAAGAACAAGGGTAAATCTTTCTCATTATGTTAGAAGAAACAATCATGAAATTATTACTCATATTTAGGTCCCTGGAAAATTATTTCAGCATTTGTTGCTTTTACAAAAGAAACTCAATTGAAAGTGTAGAGAAGATTCTTGTATTACTGGCATTTCACTTGGTTAAATAACACAAAAAATGAAACTGTGGCATATATGGATAGTATCCTGTGTCTGTGTGTAACACACCATATCCAATGTACTCACTCAAGCCAGTGAATAGCAGAAGCAGAACCCCAGGACAGAACTCAACAGAAACAAAAATCCTGAGTCTCTGTAGCACTGAGCTATGTGCCTGTGTGGTGTGTGATTGCTGGAGCAGTTGAGGACACAGAAGGGTTTACTAGTCCTTAATTCATGATTGCCGAGCACTTTTTCCCAGCTCTGATCTTGAGCAATCAGCCTCCCTCTGTTTTAGTTCCCCCATATGTGCAATGGGGTTAATTGTAGCTGTATGATAACGGCATTGTGAAACTTAATTACTTAATATAAAGAGCTTTGATTTTTTTTGTGATATGTGACAACGTAGGAGAGTACATAATTATCTATGATCTTGAAACTTTTTATGGTTGGTTCACATTTTAGGGAGTAATACAGCCAACCCAAAGAGGGAATTGTTTGACCTACTACTTCTACTATTCACAGTGCAATGAGTCGCAGTAATAACAGTAATCTGGGAGTCTGGTAGTGTAATTAAAACCACTGACTTTTCTTCTAGGTGGGAGGTTTTTAAATATGGCTGATGTCCTAAATGGAAGTATGCTGCAACATCATCATAGCTGCTCTATCTCATTATTATCCAAATTCTCCAAAATTAGGAGAATAATTCTGCTTGTGAACATATTTCTCCCCAAACCTCTACACATTAACCTGTCAGAACTTACTAATATGAATTTGGAAAATCTTCAGCAGTGAATCAAATTCTGCTTTTTACAGTCTGAATACCGTCAGTGGCTTTGGAGTGTCATCAGTACTACAGTCCTTCAGAGCAAGAAATGAGGGTTAATGTGGTGGAAGGTGTTGGTTCTCAGCGCTCCAGTGTAGGTTAGTAAGGGAGTGAGGGGGAGTCCAAGACCTGTTCTCTTATTACGTGTGAAGGAAAATTTAAAACTGCTTCTTTTACATGCCCACTAAAACTGTTGTCATTTCACCTAAACTCCAACATGGGAGACTCCTCTCAGTGTCTGTTGCATGGTGGACACCTCTGGATGCAGGTCCAGAAGGTAAGTCACATGCTGAGCACAGCTGAATGCAGAGCTGCCTTGGAGCTTGGGCACGGCAGGAGACTGCACTGCCTCACTTGCTCCATAACCCTCTGTGTCCATCAAAGCTTGGACACACAATTTGTAGTGAATATGAAAGAGAGACCAGCTGAGGTGAGTGTGCAGTGAAGGGCTGTTTGCAGGAAAGGAGTTTTAAATCTCACATAGCAAAAATCAATTCCCCCACCAGCTTAGCTACATCCCTTCTCTACAGTACCTGAGTAGCATAATATATGCAAGCCAGATACTGCTTCAGTGGAATTCTTCTCTTTTTCACCTTAGGGCTGTTCTTAGGCAGATGACACCTTCCTATTTACTGGGCAGTGTTCTTTAACATTCTGGGAAACTTGAGCTTAAATGCCTGTCATGTTTATAGAGGAATATGCATATTTATGTCTTCAGAAGCTGCAGAGCAAGCCAATGAAAATGTGGGGGATAAAGACTTTTATTTTAAACAGCTCAGATAGATTGATTAATGACTTTTGGTATTTGCTCATTAACAGCTACTAGGTCTTGCCACTTCTGTGTAGCACTTTCCATCTGCACATCTCAGCATGTCTTCCTACTGTGAGTTAACTCAGCTTTGAGGCCAAGTTCTTGTGAGGTAAACAAGAGCTTATGTCTATACTGCCAAGAACGAAAACATATCGTAATGTTGACCCTGGTTTTGTCCTTGTACATTATGTGATCTCCTCTGAACTAACTTACCTCCTGAGAGCGTGCACTTGTTCAAGGGTCTCTTTGTCAGAACATTGCATATTGCTCATTCTGCCTCTTTCTCTGACAGAAGTTTCTGGTTGTTATCCTAGGAGTATTTGCACCATTTTCTCTTGTGCAGTTGTTGGTATCATGTCAAGTTTATTTTCCATAATTTTCACTCAGCACCACCACCCCCACCCCCCCCACTGCCCCCTGCCACAAAACCCTGCAGAGATACAGGCCAAGAAAATTTGTGGTTTTGTCTGCAAGCCATCTCAGCAGCTGGAAAACAGTATAACTGGAGGTCAAGTTTTATCCAGGGAAGTAATCAGAAATACTGAGGTTGTCCCTGAACCTTCTCTCTTTCCCCTGAATACTGTAAGGTTTCCCAACACTAATTGTGCTTTGGTGAAGATGAAAACCTTATGGAAGTTCAGCCTACTGTTGTGCTGAGAGTACTTTCAGTCGTGCTGACTAATACATCTTGTAATTTCCTGGATTTGTCTATTTATGTCTATCCATCTGTTATTCTCTCATCTTACACTTCACCTAGAGACCATTTACAACAGTGAACATCACCTTGCTTTAGATTTTTTAGTTTTGCATATGTAGGCACATTTTCTACCATGCCTATCATAGGTTTGAATCATCTCTTGCATCTCTGCTGCTCTTGGCATTGGACTTAACTCACAATCTCAGGAGGAGATCTTTGCAATAATTACTGATTGGGGTAATCCTGGAGTCAGAAAAAGTAGCCTAAAGTTATAGTGAGTGTTTTCCTCATCGGTAACACTGGAAAGACTTCATTCCACAAGTCTGAAGGATGAATTTCAGGTTACAGTGATTACCTGCTACTAGGTCTTGATTTCTTACCACTGACACATGAAAAAAAAAAAAAAATCTCTAAAACTTTAATTAATTGACTGCCTTTTCTATGACTAGAAGGAGAAATGACAGATTGCACCCTAAAAATTTTATTCAAGGCTAGTGGGTGCAACCAAGGGAAAGTACTGATATGAGGTGGATCTGGGGAGCCTCATCAGTAGGCTCTGTTCTAAGAAGTATGTAGTAGCCAGGATTTGAGTTTTCATCATCTGACCTTCTCAGAAATGTCAGGGGTTAATTCCCTCCCTCTTAGGTAGTGGGAAGTTATGTAATAACTCCTTTCAACCACTAATAAAGTAGGTATTATATTTGTGGGAGATGAAAAATCTCTGGTACAAGTAACACAATAAGCATTCCTTTGTTACTAGACATAATAATATATGATTGAAAATACACTCACCAGAGCTCAGTCTTAAGCTTAGATTAGAAGAGACTACAAAGGATCTCTGAGAGGATACAAGAAGATACTCTGTGCTTTCATACTGGTGTTGTACACAGGAAGCAAAAGCAGAGGTTTAGACTTCTATAATGAATTTATTTTGTTTGTGGATTGTAATAGGAAGGCTGGTTTTTTTTATTTTTATTTTTTATTGATGAATGGGGTTTTAGGTTTTAATGAAACCAAATTAAACTGCAGATTGTTTTGCTTTTTGATTTCCAGTAATAGAAATTGCTTCAATATCAGGAAGAGAGGAAGAGAACAGGGAATCCATGCTGTTCTTGAACTGTGAGATCTGCCTTCTATTTCCTACTCTCCAACAAGTTTCCTCTCCAATGTTAGGCAAGACATCTAGACTCAGATCTTCAAAGTCCCTCAAAGGTGTAATTTCCATTGACTTATATTCAATACTCCTGTGGAAACAGGTCCAAGTCATGCTGTGCCTCCGGTTCTCACCTGTAAAAGAAACGTGAACAGTATCTACAATCCAGCATTGTGAGGGATAAAGGTGGAGAACTCCACTGTGAGGATGTGGTGAAGGCTATAAAAACATTCACTTGATGGATTTGCCTCTAAGCCATTTACAAAATTTGGAGGCTTTCATGTCATGTCAAATAGATTTAATCTAGAATGTTGATCACTGTTTACATTGCGCAGTGCCTGGTTTTGGCAGCAGTTAGCTGCAACAGGAAATTGAGTGACTACACACAATGAGGTAAATGCTTTGAACAATGTCATCTGTAAGCTGGTTTTCATCCATTTATTGTTGTCTTTTGGGATAAAGAGGAAAGCCCATTTAAACTGTCCATTTTAAAAAATTATTTTTAATTTTTAGACCAGGCAGCAGGTTCTTTCTCCCAACTGAAATGATTTTATTTTTTTTTTAATGTTTTTCATTTTTTTAATTGTGAGCCAAGTGGAACCAATGGAAGTTATCAGGAACTTCACCTTCATTTGCATAATTGCTATGTGCAATGGGAAATTGGCTTATGCAAGGAGTCTGAGGCTCATTAGTGACAAGCATCTTCAGAAAAGAGAGTGCTCCCTGTGTTAGTGTTCAGTTGCAGGTTGTGGGTGGCTTTAGGGGATGTATTTCACATAAGCTAGCCAATTAATGAAAACTCAGGTGAATTAAACTGAATTGAATGTTTGCCTGTTTCTGTGAGGTTACTTGCCTGGTGATTGCAAACAAAAGCGTGGAGACTTTACTCATACAGCAAAACAAGATGCTGAACGCGGACTCGAGGGACTATGGGAAGAGGTACTTCTATTTCATACAAAGTGATCACCACAGATTAAATACGTGCTTTGTAGTCTGAGTTGTGATGTAGAATATAATCATGGGTAAAAAGGACAAAACTCTCTCCTTGTTCTTCAAGACTTTAGATCCAGCAGCAGCCTGGGGGAAAGGTGCGATGTGGAAACCTGGGGTAGCCAGCCTAATCTTGCACAGAAATTTGATTGCATTCACTTATACTTCTTGATTCAATTGGCTAATCCAACATGAGGGGAAGGGTAAACAGTATTTTGGGGTGCTTTTTGTGCAAATAAGAAATGATCAAATTCCATCCTATTTCCCTAAAAGAATCCAAAAAGGAGCAATGCCTCCATGGAGATTAGTCATAAGGCTCATACTTTATAGTCCACTGAAAAATTTTTTTCTCCACTGACCCAAACCTCACACTGAAGGCACCTGATTTTGATATCACTTCCACCTCTGCCGATATAGTTCAGCACAGCCCAAAGTGACCTCAGCAGTATCCTTGATTTAAAATGTCAAAAGGTGGAGTTAAGTGAAAAACTAAAGGATGAGTAGCAGCTGTGATTGGATAAACTGACAAAAGAGTCTCCTTTTTTCACCAGGTGATCAGGGGCTCTTTGTTGTTGCAAGTTTTGAGACCATCTGAGTGCGAGGTAGACTTTAATTTACAACTGCTGCATGAAGGGAAAAGCCATTCTCAGCTTGGAAGAGCTCAGCCCTATGAAACATCTTAGTTAATTGTAGCAGGAAAGAAACAAAAACATTCCAGTTGGGAGTTCCTGGTTTTTTGTTTTTTTTTCAACCAGCAGGTTTGAGTTGAAAACCATCTCTTTTTCATATATTTTGAGAGAATTCCCAGAAATGACCCAATGGCAAATGACTCCACAGTGTTCTCAAGCAGGAAAAGCACAGCTGCACTGAAGGAAGAGCTGCTGCTCCAACACGAGCTCTCTTCAGAGGTGCTGACCCAGCTTTATCATGAAATTTTGTTGAAAGTGGGGCACTTACATTTCTTTCCTGACAGAGCATTTTCTCAAAAAGACATCAAAGTCTGTATTAAAAGTATGAAGGAAAACCAGTTGAATTAGAGTAATTTCAGCCAGAGAAATGCAGAAATTAAGAAAATGGAAACAAGATTAGAGAAACATTTACCAGGTGTGGATGTTAGTGTGCTTTAAATTATTCATCTGGTTGTAGAAATTAAGATTCAGTCAGCTGCTCAGTCCTAACTCTGGCTGATTTAGACAGAGTTTCTGGAGGATTCAATTCTGGAAAGAACATTTTTGCCTTTATCTTCTGCTGAACTTCAGCTGCAGCTAAGTTAAAACAGAGAAAGAAAGTTTTTCAAACAACCCAAGAGCCTAATTTTTATTTTTTTTTTCTTATTTTTTGGGGGTTACTTTACTCAGCTGACCACTTTTCCAAAATTCTTGAGCTTCTAACAACCATCTCTTGCTCCAGAAAAGTCTGTTGGCTGCATAAGGCTTCAGAGAACCAGGAGACCTTGTCCAGATTTGGGCATAGGACTGGAGTGGGTGTGTGTATTAATGATCCAGCTTTAGGAACATGAATCCAGGACTCTAATCCAGTCACATGTTATTTACTCACTATGCCAAGCCTAGTGGCTGATAAAGGTGGAACAGAAGTTTCTAGTTTCAAGTTCAGTGCTGAGGTCACTGGAGCAGGATTAGCATAAGTGCCATGATTTTAATTTGTCTTCCTGATGCATTTGTGTTTTTTTTTTTTATAAATAAAGGAGCACAAAGTCTTCCCAAAACACTAGTTAGATACCTATCTGTCTGTCTCATATTTCAAGCTTATTTTGTTAAAAGGTTTCCCAAGAGCTCCCACTGTCACCTTCCAGCTCTGACCATCATTACAGGTGTGGCTCAGAAAAGGGTAGAGAGTCAATGTGATGGAAATTCTCGAAGAACAGTCTGCAAAAAGTTGCACCTACTGGTTTTGATTGACCTGATAAGCCTCTGCTGCTCTTTACTTACTCAAGTCTTGCTGTCCATAGAAGTGTTGTTTAAAATATAGGCATTTGGTAGGCTATGCAAGGGGGGCGTACTTGACTTCAGTGCACAGCATAAGAGCATTAACACAGGAAGAGTTATGTAACACACAACTGTTGACTATCAGCTGTAGTTTCTAAAATGTCTATTTTGGATTTTTTCTAATTTCCGGTTTTTTTTTTTTTCCTTGTGTGAAAAGTTCCCATCAAGTCTTTACATTCCTTTTATTAATTTTGAATAAAAACAAACTAACTCTTAGTCTTTTTTGAAGTGATTCATATCCACAGGCTCTTACATGATTTCCCATAGCTCTCATTTTCAAGGACAGCCATCCTTGCAAGGACATGGGCATGTGGAAAAGCTTTATGCAAAATGCACTGTAATTTTTTCCTGCTTCTTAATATCTGTAGAAGAAACTTAACCTAAATCACTATTCCCTGGGTAATGGAAAACAACATCATGGTTTCCAGCATTTGCAAAAGTAATTGCAAGTATTGGATAAGTAAAAGTGTTGAAAAGAGACATTTTTTCTCCTAGTTTTGAGTCTTACCCAACTTTATAGGTACTTTTCTGATTACTCTAGTGCAATATTGAGCCAGCAGTTGCCCTTGCTGCCAGAAGGGCCAGTGGGATCCTGGAGTGCATTGGGAAAGAGTGTGGCCAGCAGACAGAGTGATCCTTCCCCTCTACTTGGCCCTGGTAAGGCCACATCTGGAGTATTGTGTTTAATTCAGGTCTCCACAGTTCAAGAAAGAAAAGGAGTTACTGTAGAGGGTCCAGCAGAGGTCTCAAAGATGATTAAGGGACTGGAGCATCTCTCTTATGAGGACAGACTGAGGGAGCTGGGCCTGTTTAGTCTAGAGAAGTCTAAGAGGGGACCTCATCAATACATACAAATATCTCAAAGTTTGGTGCCAAGAGGATGGTGCCAGACTCCTCAGTGGTGCCCAGTGACTCAACAAGGAGCAAACGCCATAAACCAAACCACAAGAAGTTCCACCTAAGTATGAGGAAGAACTTCTTTATGCTAAGGATGGCAGAGCAGTGGAACAGGCTGCCCAGGGAGGTCGTGGAGTTTCCCTCCCTGAGGACATTCAAAACCTACTTGGACATGTTCCTGTGTCACCTGCTCTAAGTGTCCCTGCCTTGGCAGGGGAGTTGGACTGGGTGATCTCCAGAGGTCCCATCCAACCCTAACAATTCTGTGATCCTGTGATTCAGTAAATATTTTCTAATAAGGGTCTCAAGTATTAGTTCTCTCAGACTTTCCTACCACTGAATTCTCTTCATTCAAATATATCAGCAGAAATTATTATTTTTTTTTCCAAAGTTATGCCATTTCAATATATACTATTCATTTTATTATTCTTTGGGAAAGAGTTTAAAAGCTAGGATGGGAGCTGTAAGCAGTTGCAACACAGGTCTTATCTATCATCATCTGTGAACTTTGTAACAAGGTACAATACCTCTAGGAAATGAACTTCAATTCAAACCTTGCAAATCATGTGTCCTTAGTATTGTATCAGCTTATGTCAGGGAGGTGTATTTGTCTCCATGGACTGCACTTGGGATTGTTACTTCAAAAATTATTAGGAATGCTGATGGTTACATTTAGAGGACAAAGAAAAAGAGCCAATATTTTATTAAGTCTTTAGAAAAACTGGTGAGTATGACTGTTACCAGGCAAAAAGTATCTAAGGAAATACCTGCACAATTTATCCCCTGTGGAAGCCATTAGGGACTCACATTCCAGGCTCAGCAGGATTTCTCAACCAAATTAGATAGAAAGCTGAGAGCAGTGGGATGAGTATTGTAGTGAGATTCAGTGCTCCAATTGCAGACTGGTTAAATGAGAGACAAAGCAAAGGAGGAGTTAATAACTGAGGCACAGAATTGCCTCGTGATTTGCCTCATGTCTCTCAAAAAGGTAGTGATAGCACGGGGATCCAGATCTCTCCTGTGCTGGATACTCTTAGTGGAGCCACATACCCATACAACGTATTGTCTAATGCAGTGGCAGTGAGTACGCCTGGTTGGTAGTAAATACAGGATTTTCTTCACACTAGATGTGAGTTCTTTGCACATAGAAGCTGTGGATGCCCCATCTGTGGAAGTGTTCAAGGCCAGGTTGGATGGAACTCTGAGCAACTCATGGCAGGGGGATTAGAATTAGATTATTAGGTTCCTTCCAACCCAAACCACTCTGTGATTCTATGAGTTCCTTCCCAGCTTTACCATAGATTTTCAGAATTATCTTGGGCAGTCAGTCATAACTTGGTGCAAGCTTACTTTGTGGTGACAATAAGATTTATTTTTTTTTTTTTTTCACCTTTACTTTACTTGGGGAGGTAAATGTATCAAAATTTTTGAGTGTAGGGTAGTTTATCATGATTTTTTTTTTGATAAACAGGATTTGGCCTCTTTCAGTTTCAAAGTCTTAGATGAAGTTTTGTTGTGGAAGGTAGGTGGGATTGGATTCAAAACCCTTGGTCTTATATTGCTTAGTCTATTTAAGAGCTTACTGCAGGACTATGGTATGTATGCAAAGTTTATGCCAAATAAAAAGACAGATTGTTCAGAAAGTGGTAACAGATCCTTTTCTTGAGTGACCCTTAGCTCAGATGAAGGTAATGAATAGCCTTACAAGACAACAGTCCAAAGAAAGAGAACAGCTAATGGTACTCTTGGCACATCGCAGGCAGAGGGAACATTAAAGCAGTCTAATGAAATCCCACACAGAAAGCCAAATGGCTTGTGCCTGACATGCCTTGACAAAGAAGGATCAGCCTCTTCCTGATTTATGTGCATGTGTGATCCAGATGAAGCCAGAGACTTTCAATGGAGATAATGTGCATAATTAAAAGGTAAAAAAAAAAATGAATTACCGATGCAGTGGCAGAGGTTGACAGAATTTAATTGGAGAAGCAAATAAATAAGAAAAACAGTCCTATTGTATTTTTGTGCTGAGCTGTATAGACAGTTCAGCATTTAAATCACTAATCAGGCAAGAGTTGGTTGACCTAGGAAAGGAAAATTTCATGTCACAGTTGGATGGGAAGTTTAAAAATATCTGCTCAAAGGAATATTTAAAGAATACAAAACATACAGAAAAAACATTCTGGGTTTCAGTTAAGCTTATGGCTTATGGAAACAGTTCCTGTGGCAGATTAGCAATATAGTTTAATTATTTGGAAGCTACTTCATAATGATATTGGTTTTATTTTTAACGGAAACTGTTACTCATTAAAAGGAACTGAAATTTATTTTTGTGTGCATGTGTGTTAGTATTTAGAAAAAAAAAATATTCCTTTAGGCTCTTTAATAAGCAGATAAAATTGTCTGTACAGTTTTGCTTGAGTATCTAAGTGTCACCTGTCTGCTTCGAGGGTTGCAGTGACACTTGTGTTGAAAACATGAGGCCTTGACAGAACTGTGGTCTGATTCTGCTCGTCCTCTTTCGCATTGATTGCCTTTCTGGAGGCTGGTTTGTATTTCTTTGCCTTGAGAAACCAGTGCTGTACATGTGAAATGCCTCCAGAACAAAGACTGTATAGTAATTTATGGAAAGAATTTGGGTCAGACGAAGAAAATCTGATTTATAGAACATTATCTTGCCCAGGGAACTTGTAAAGGAACTGCATGTGTTTCTACCCTTTCTTCCATTGTACATAAGTACCAAATTAAGTGGTCAGAATCAAAGACCACCTGGGCAGTAGGATCAAGTCTTTGAATGAGCAAAGGATCTTATCAAGTCCAACCGAATGTGGAGGAAGAACATAATGCTGAGGGATCACAAACCCACCTTGAACATCACAATATACACTGAACTTGCAGCCTCTAGAATGAAAGACTGCCAGCTGCAGCAGCTACAGCTGAGATATCAGGTTTCTTGTATCTAAATTAACTCTGGAGATTAACCATAGAAAGGATGTGAAATACCTTCTTACTGGTATTGTATACAAAGAGGAAAAAAACAAAACAAAACAACAAAACACTGTAGGACCTTGAAGCCTTTTTTGTACATTTACTTTTTTGATCCAGAGTGGGGTTCAGAAACCTGTGTTTTAATACCTGAATAACTTGCCTGGCTTTTTAGAAACACTAACCTGTGGTAGTGGCTCCTTCCAGTGAAAGTCTGAAGTGCTTTGCTCTGAATCCTCAGGTTTTTGTTTTAGAATGGGACCTTACAGATTGCATGCTACCTCTGACAAATTAGATTTATTGTCAGATTTTTTTATTAGGCTTACAAAATGTTTTACATATTTAATTCACAGGAATTTGTCCTCTGAGTAAAGATCAACTGGACATACTGCCGAAGATAAAAGTTTGGGAAGTGTATAATCTCCATCCATCCCCTTCTTTAACACAGCATGCATGGAAATAGTACATTTGAGGAGCATTTAGTTCCTGATCTCTACCATTGATAGAGGACTTGAAAGTGTTACCTACCCATCAGGGAAGTGTTTAATTTCCAGTTGGACTTGAGGTCTGAGATTTTAACTCAGGGCTTTTCCTTTTGATTCAGTAGCTGTTGTATTGATGAAGTAGTCTCAGGTATGCTGTGAGACACTGAGGGAATAACCAGTGGGTCCTAATATAACATCCATGCTTGAAGTGTCTGTAAAGTACACATAGTCACATTTTGTATGTATTTCAGCTCATACATATCTGGACCTCTAAACATCTGTGGTGCTCCAGCTCCAAAGAATCATGTGAACAGTGGTGAGAAAAGTGGAAAAGAATCTTTCCATTGGTAGCCAGAGGAAAAGACTAGTTCAAATGAAATCCTGGAAGTTATTTCTTTCTTCTCTGTGACCATTCTTTTACACAAAGAGGTCTTGGTGGTTTTAATGGGAAATAACTACCTGCCCGATGAGTGGAATCAATTAATTTAAAATATACTATTTTAATTTCACATTTATTTATTTATTCATTTGGTTTAGTCTTAATTTCTGCTAGAATAGCTCTAAACCTCCTGGAAGGTCAGCACAACCGGCTGAAATTGCCAGTCTTGTGATGCTGAAAAAGCTATTCAGTGTTTGGGGTTTTTAAAAGGCACTTCAACTCTTCATTTGCCATATTTAGGACTGAATTAATTTTTATTCTTCAGTCTTTTCAGATTACAAAGCAATGCAGAATGACGCTGACACTGGAAGAAGCTATAAAACATTTGCCTGAATGGTGCAAGTTGTCGTTTATACAAATGGACATTTATACAAATGCCCACTGGATATGAAAGTGAAATTGTGTCTTTTTTGAGCTCATTAGGAGATATATTGTTCTCTAAATAGGCTGGAATCTCTCTTCCAAAATTTAATTTTAGTTTTGGACCCTTTCTTTGCTCCGATTCTTCTGTGCTAAAAGCCAGATTATTTTGTGATTGGGTTGTTTCTTTCCTCTTTTTCACTCAGTACAGCAGCACAGAGGCAGTGAAGGAAAAACTCCAAAGACCAAGAGCTCTGCTACAGTAGATGTCACTGGGTATTTATCACACACAGTCACTTTCTGTCCCAAAGTCACCCCTTCTAATGTGCTTAGTGATCACTGTACTTTGGTTCTTACTCTTTCTCTATCTTATGATTAATTTCTTCCATGTGTTAAAACAGATATGAGTTAACATGTAGCTGTAACTGCTGTGTTACAGCAGTTTCTCTGAAAACCAGAGAAAAGCAACCCTCTCAATACCTGGTTTGGAGGAACTTTTGTAAAGAAGACATGAAATTTCCAGCTGAAGTTCACAACAGTTACAACTATTTAATTAGTTTTGTTAGAGGCCTATAATTAGCTCTTATTTAAGAAGGCATATGGCTCCAACAGATGGTAAAGGGAAAAAAGAAAGTTGGATAAACAGGGCTATTTGCACAAGGTTTTCTGATCTTCTTTGCTTATATTTTGCAGCACAGTGCTTGCTTAGATTCTAGCAAGATGTCATACTGTTTGTATGAGGAATCCTTACATGCCTTAGTTTTCTCTAAAAAATATAAAGTTAGTATGGCCTGCAAGTGTTTAATAATTTTGACAATAGTGGAAAACTTGAGATGAAAGGAAACTTAGAAATTAGAAAATATGTAACTATTTTGTAGGGACTGTGAACAACAAACAGCTCTCCTTGTAAGGCTAGTCGGAATTTCAGATGCTAAAGACCAAGAGAGAGGTCAGTGTGTGTCAGGATGGGTGAGGGAGATAGTCATCCACTAGATAGATTTGGGTTGTGTACCAGCTAGGATGATGTGTGCTGCAGAGATCACTCAGATTCCAGGTAGGTGGGCTGCAGTTAGTCCAGACTGAGACTTTTTAATGTTTTGGAGAGATCTCATTGTGGCCTTCCAGTACCTAAAAAAAAAGGGAGAGTGACTTTTTGCACAGTCAGCTAAGGAAAGAAAAAGAGGGAACAGTTTTAATCTAAAAGAGGAGAAATTTAGATTAGATGTTAGGAAGAAATACTTTATTCAAAGGGTGGTGACACACAGGAACAGGCTGCCCAGAGAAGCTGTGGATGCCTCCGCCCTGGAAGTGTTCAAGGCCAGGTTGGATGGTGCTTTGAGCAACTTGGTCTAATGGAAAGTGTCCCTGCCCATGGCAGGGGGATTGGAACTAGAGGATTTTTAAGGTCTCTTCCAACCCCAAACATTCCATGGCTCTATGATGATTTTACACTACCATCTCTACCCATTTATTGTCACCCTCCCTGTTCACCTGTTTAATAGACAACGTGATTGCTTCCATCCCACTTGGGGGCAAGGACATCCAGCTCAGTTCAAACTGCCTTCAGCTGGGGTTTACAAACAGTTGACTTTCCACTGAGGCAGCTTGAGAAAGATCACAGGAACCACTGACACAACACATCTTCGTGGGTAGGAACATAAGGTTTGTGGGTAGAAAAGTTTCAAAACGTTCACAGCTCGTTCTCAAGTGAGTGCCTTGCAGTGCCCCTCATCCGTCTGTGCACGAGTGACCTGGGAGAACAAACCCATCTGCCTTTAAAGGTATCATATGTCTCTGAGATTTTCTTGTGCGGTGACACAAGTATAGAGACTATGATATGCTTCTTGTGGCCGTGAACTGGGCTGAAATACAAATGTTTAGCGTGCACTGTTATTCATAAAGAAATATTTACAGTAAGGCTGTAGTACAGCTGCAGTATCTTGATTTCCCTACATTATTGAAGAGCATCTCTTTCATTACAACAAAACTTAGCAGGATCCTGCTTTCTCATTTATCAGAATAACAGCATAATAATACTGCTTTTCCAGACAGCAAGAAAGATTCAAGTAGTTGCCAGCATTTGAGTAATTATCTAATTTCCTGTACTATAGACATAAAGGCATTAAAGAGGCTAGATCTGAAGTTAGATATGTTTTCCATATAGATTTTTTCCTGGCTGTGTAAGCAGTCCTTGTTCATTTTAGACCCCTCACACAGTGCTTAAGAAACTGTAGAGAGATAATTCTAAAGAAAGCAGACATAAACGTGAAGGCATCCTTCTAAAAAGCCTGGAGTTGTAATTTTATATTTAGAATTTAAAAGAAAAAAATACTGTCTTTGTTCTCTGCCTTGCGTTGGGGATAGGAAGCAATGTAATATCTCCAGCAGCAGTGTAAGTACTGTAATGAGTTGTCACATTTCCTCCTTCCTTAAATTGAAAAAGTAGTAAATAATCTTTTATGTGCTGTGGAATAGAGGACAGTCTGGGCAAATCCTGTCTCTGCTCTTTCTTTGTCAAACCCAGAAGCTGAAGGATACTACAAGTGAAGGTAACGGAGGGGTATAAGTGTGTTGTTTTCCCTTGCAAATCTCAGCATTCTGTAGCCAAATACTACAAATTTAAAAGAAAAGTTGTATAGGAGAAAATTTGCTGTGCAAGAGGCTTCAGTGTGTTTTCTTTGGAGTACACAGTTTTTCATTTGGGTCTCATGCTCCTTGTTGTGTAGAGAAATCTACCATTATTGAAAGTTATTCTTAGCAAGATAGTAAATTTTTAAAAAAACCCAAGAATTTAATTCCAAGGCTTTCTTCATGTTTCTAGTACCTGCTGGAAGCAGAGCTAAAATATAAAGCAAAGCAATGTAATGAAGAATTTCCAACTTTCCTTTCTAACATTTTACTTTTCTTCAGAACCTCTCCAAAACATACTGCTTTTCACTCATGCCTTTGAGGTATCCTCCTGTCATAGGAACATTACTTCCTTCAAGAGTTCTGCGTTACAGGCTGTGCAACTAGGCAATTACATGTTTTAAAACTTTGAAAAAATAAGTATGAACAAGCATCCAGCATTTCTCAAAGGTTAATACTATTGGAAAAATCTAGGTTTGCAGGCCAGGGTGCTTACCATCCTCAAAAAGGTTGTTGGTTAATATTTATTCCAGTTTTCTTTGGCAGTTTGAGAGAGCATGAGGAAGCACAATTGAAAATTTAATTATGGAAAGAATCTAGCTGGTGAGATTGGAGCATTCTAATCACTTACACTCCAGACAGGATGCAGAGGTCATAAGAGCCAGCCAATCCTATTGCTTTGTAAACAGCAAGTGTTCATGTGACTTAGGTGGCTCTGGGGAAATCATTCATCATCAATTCTCAGTTACACCAAGACTTTGCCATTTCAGAGTTTGTCCTTGGCAGAAATCAGAGGTTGATTTGTGCATGTGTCATTGTCAGTTGATTCTGCCAAGGTGAGTTCATTGTTTGTTGGGTTTTTTTGTGCAGAAATTATTGACATAGAACAACCATGAAACTTCTCAAAACATTTTTATAGAGGTTAAAAAATAAAAGCAAGTGATGGAGGGTTCAAAGGACTATTAAAGGAAAGTGAGATAATTTAGCCATGATGAAAGCAGAGGAAGGATGCTATAAAAGCTCAGAGTTGAAAAAAAAAGGCTTTGGGTTATCTGGAGAGAACAATTGGGATCACTGACCATTGGAGATTGGTAGAAGGTATGCTAGTCTGTCTGTTGTGTGTATTAGGATCTTGGAAAGTTTGGGGGAACAGTTCCAATCTGCAGAATATTATCAGCATCTTCCACTACTTTTCCCTAGAGATGTCTTCCTCTCCTCACATGAAGAGAAGTGGTTCAAGGGTTCTGTTGGGGGAAGTAACACAAATGAGAACATTTGAAAATCAGGAAAACTTGTGTCCCTGTCACAGCTTTACACCAGCTGAGGGATGCTGCCAGTCTGGCCAGGCAACACTTTCAGTTGATGCACCAGTGGGGCCTTCAAGTAGAAAAGCAAATTGTTCCAGCATATCACACTCCTTCAAAAAACAAATAGCACAATAGTCAAATAAAGTTGATTTAATTATCAACTTTATTGAATTATACCTACTGCCAATGTCAAAGCAATGGTTAAGTGGGTTTGACCAGATGTCACATGTCTCTCTGTCAGGCTAAGGTTCCTGGGGGAGTCCTTCAGGTTCTAGTGCTTTTACTTAAAGATGTTAAAACATATTTTCTTATTGCTTTCTTCATTGTACTTTCCTATTCCAATTCTCATATGCTCTGAGGCATTTTGAAAATCCTGTCGTATTCTATTGAATTCTATTCTATTCTGTCCTGTCCTGTCCTATTCTCTAGGGGCTTTTGCACACCCGCTGCAGACATCCACCATCCCCACCCACCTCAGTGCCTTCCTTCAGGCAGTGATCATCAGAGCAATATTGTTTCTATTCTCACTAAATTAGGTTGGAAAAAAGTAACAAATTTTTTTTTACAGATCACCTATCCATCAGTTCGCTTCTCCTAAGATTATCTGCAGAGAAGTTTCCAGGGGCCTCCAGGATCTAAATAACCTCTCGCTGAATCTTTAAAGGAATGAGTAATTTCTGTATGATGTGCTGCAATATTTAGTAACCTCCATCTATAGAAACTTCCA
>JAWWTY010000077.1:145720564-145782803 GCA_035222235.1 Margarornis squamiger | reverse complement strand
CTGAATCTTTAAAGGAATGAGTAATTTCTGTATGATGTGCTGCAATATTTAGTAACCTCCATCTATAGAAACTTCCAGATGGGAAGATTAGGTAGACTAGACAGTATCTGTGGAGGTTTGGAAAAGTTTATATGGAGAGAGTGGGAAAGCAGAACGTGTTATACTGACTGGTCTGTACAGGCAGCCTATATATGAAAGTATCCACAACTGTGAAGAGCCTTTTGTCCCTTTTTAAAAAATTATTTTACTCAATAGTCTGTTAAGGAATTTCTAGAAGTGGTGGTGGGATGGCATGGAAAGAATGGTATGAGAGAGATGTGTAAACTCATTTTCTCATTCTCTTAACTGAATGTCTGTGGAACACAACTCTCTTCTTCATTTTTTTCAATGGTTCTTACAGCCCTGAGAGCTCTTTCACATTCCAGATAAATTGAAAAACCATTCAACATAAAGACAATAAGCAGTAAATGGAATAGACACTTAGGAACAGGAGACTGGAAAGCAGGATTCCTTCTAGCTTAAGGAATACTTCATGTGTCCCAGATAAATCTCCTAACAAGGAAATTTACTGATTAAAAATTCATTACCACAAAATTAGACTTTCCTTTTTGGGTTCACCAAAGCTCAAGCCTTTGAAACTTTTGAATAAAGAGCTAAATGCAGGTCAGTAGAGCGTTAGCTCCAGTTCTCACCAGGGAGTGAGAGCTCCCAGCAGTTCCCACACGCTATGCCTGTGTTCCTTGGACTGCCTGTGGCTGCTGAGCAGTGCAGGCACTGCCCGGAGCTGTTTGCACAGCCGAGGTTATGCTACAGAAAGATGTAGGAAAAGCCTGTGGTTCCAGCCTTCTCTCTCACATCACCCTGTGCTTTGTGCCAAAGGACAGAGGTGCTTGTGTGAACACAGGGATGCAACTCCCATGTTTCCTGAACCCGGGGGTATATCTGCTATGTCTTCTGCCAACAACCCTCTCTGAACTATGACAGCTGTGACAAATGTCACGTTTATTGCCACTGCCTGTTAGCAGACAAGTCTGGGGTATAGAGAGACATGAGCTTCAGAGGATATTTCAGGAACTAGGGGACGTTTGGAAAAGTCACTGGGATGATGATGTTTTCATGGGATTAGACTAAGGAAGAGTATGTTTGGTGCAGGTACCACTTCTAGTTAGTGCAAGAAGCTCAAGTAGTGCAATACAGCCTGGTTCCCATCTGACCCTTAAAGCACAGAAACACCGGTTGTTCTGCAGCCTGAAGGGCAATATTTGTGATGTTGTTGCTCCCCTTTTCCTTGAGAGGCAGGATGCCTGCATGGCTGTCAGCATTACTAAAATATATCCCTGCTGCCAAGCTCTCCTCTGAGGAAATCTCTGCTACAGCTTTATGTCATCATCTAAGAACAGAAGAAGCCAGCTGTGGCCATTTAAGTAGGCAGGGATGGACTCCATTTAGGGGATGACCAGTCACCCATTGCTGTAGTTCTCTGCCAGACCTCTGCAAAGGTAGATCTCTCTGCTTAAAGATGAGCGATTTCTGGCCCTGTAATTTCATACTCACTCTGATTTGAGACAATCCCAAACATTGTAGCATGTCTTTGACTTTGACCTTTCCAATAAGAGAAATGATTCCTTATGCCACCTTGCGAATCCAGCTCCTAAAGCAATTACACAGGAGGAGTGGTATGCACAGGAGTGTGTTTGAAAAGAAAATGAGATTAAACTTCCCATCCTAGAAGAGTACCAGTATATCAATATCCAAATCAAATAACATAAAGTTTTCTTTGTCTGCCAGCTAGGAACAAGAATGCATTATACCTCTAATATGATTTTTGCAGTGTCTCTAATATCATGAGGTTTAAATTAAAATAAACATGACTGCATGCTTTGGAAGAGCTATTCAGGCTGAAACATTCTAGTCTAACTGGTGTAGCACACGAAAATAAATATGTATTTTTCTAGGCTGCCTGGTTTTATGCATAACTGTTGTGCAGGATGGGTGATAGGAAGACAATAATTAGATGAAACACTTGAGCTGCTCCTGGATGCTCTTGGTGAAACTCAGTAACAGAAAAGTGATTTGAATGTAGTCTAGATGACAGCACTATGGTTCTGCTAATTAATTAGCTCAAGTCTTATTGGTCTTATTGATCTTACTGGTCTTAGGCCTTTAATCAACTCTGTTCCATATGATTTCTTTTTTCATTTTTATTTTGTTTTGGTTTGTTCGGTTTTGTTTGGTTTTGTTGTTGTTGTTGCTTGGTTTAGGTGGGTTTTTTTTTTGTGTGGTTGTTGTTTTTTTTTTCTTTTTCTTTTTGAGTGGTTGTTTTAAAGTCCATTCTGTTCTTTTATTTTTCTTCCTCCTAACCAAACTTTACCTCGGGAAGCGTTTACTCCTCTGTCAGTCTTGACTCACTGACCTCTGATTGCAAATTATGTACAATTCTTGCATTGTAAAGCGAAGTAGTAGCTTCAACACAGCTGAATAGACCTGTTCTAATTTGACACTCTTGACAAACCTGTAAGACTTTCTGACCTGGACTTTTATCTTACCACAGCTTGTGGACTCAGAGCAATTCTACAGAGATCCAAATTCCCAAAAACATTTTCTGAAAAGCTGTGCTGTCTGAAAAGCATGTGCCTTCTGGCTGCCTGATGTCTCTCTCTGAAGGACTGCTTCTGGCTAATCCTTTTTAAGCACACCTTGTTGGGAGAGCTCCAAAATATGACTCGCTGAAGGACTGTATTTCAAAAGCTCAGATTCTTACAGGACTGAATGCTGGAAAGGGATGAAACCAGCTCTGAGTCAGTTTTGCAACACGGTGTTGCTCTGGGACTACAGAAGTAGAATTAGCAGGCGATTCTGATTAACAGCCAGGACACAACTTGAAAGTGCCCAACGCTGGTGCCCAGTTGTTCATTAAAAAGTCACACAGTCATTGCAGGCTCCTCTGGAAGGTATTCACTATAGTACGTGTTGTTGCCTCCAGTGTGGGTTTATACTGATAAGCAAGTCACAATGTTTTCCTGTTAGTGAAAGAGGGATTACTCAAGAGTGGACTTGAATTTGCCTCAATATAAAGCATACTCTTTTTTTTCTGTTTGTTTGTTTTTTTGGGGGGTGTGGAGGGTGGGTTTGAATGAAGTTCTAAATTCTATAGGCTCCTTTTTAAGCAAAACAAAATACATACACTGGAGGCACCTAAAAGTTAGGAAGGATAAATCCCACCTGAGTTTATGTGATGTTCATTTGGGATGATGTGATACATCATCACACGGATGAAGCTGTTGTCTGAATTTGAATGTGGAGATGCTTAGGTTTTTGGTTCTTGAGTTCCTCAGATTTATCCCAGTTTTATGGACCAAATTGCCATTTCTCAGATGTGTCAAGGGCTTGCAAAATTACAAAGGCATCTTGAAAAAATGGCTACCTTTTTATGTTTCTGTATTTTAACTTAAGATCCCTCTCTAATTCCAGTCTACATTTGAGATCTGCTATTGACTATTGGCCCCCCTCCCAGGTAGTAACTTCTGGGAGCACCAGAGATGACAATAAAACTCCCTCTTAATAAAACTCCCACTTCTGAAAGATGCCCATTGCAGATAAAAGATGAAATTTCACAGGTGAACACCCACACTCCTCATGGTGCTGGGTAGAACACCTCCCTAGAAGACATTTGATGATTTGATGCTTTACCCTTTATTAGAAATAATGTTAATAGGGTAAGTGGTGTCACAGGATCATCTATTTTCATTTTGAAATTCAGCCTGCCGACAGTTTAACATTTGGTTTTTTTTAAATATCGTGTTTGGGAACCTGCAACCCACAATAACAGTCTGCTTCACTACCAATAATTATTGAGAATACTATGTTTAATTATGAATACTGCCTAGATAATCCTAGAGTGAAGTCATAGGAGAAAAAATGATCTTCCTGCAGAAATCACACCAGGAGTCTGTCTGTGTTTTGTGCAGGTGATTCCAGCCTTTGTTCAGCCTGTGTTCATGAAAACAACGTTTACAGCAGAATATTTCAGATTTTGTACAGAAATGAAGAGATCATTCTCAATGAATCAATGAACTTCAGAGTTCACCTTCTTCTGGATGGCGAAAGGGTGAGTTGTTTTGGGATGCATATGAAAACCAGGAGGGTTGGGATTCCTCTTACCTAACATTAGGTGTGCATTGCAGGGGTAACTCCATTTAAGAAGTTGTCACGAGGTCCATGTGTGAAAACAATATCTTCCAGGGCAACTGCTGTTCCCAGGAGCAACAAGAGCAATCCTTGTTCACGGAGAACACTATTTTACTGAAATCCTAAATAGACGGGGAGAAAGTGTCATAGCAGAATGGCACTCATATCTGTCCTAAAATGTCATAGCTGTGCTTTGCCAGGCCAAGGACAGGCACAAAATATATGGCATTTGCACTTGCCCTCAGTGATGATGAGAGACACAAAATCAGCATCTTTGCTAAGTCAGCATAACATCAAAAATAGGTCCTATAAGTTACACAGCCAGTGTGAATCACGTGAACTTGCAGCCACAGACACTCACCTGTCCTTCTTTGTATTTGATCATTTGTATTTGATCAAGAGATTTAAAATTGTCTTTTGTCCTATTTTAACCCACATATATGTGTTATATACAGATCTAAACTAAAACAGCTGGAGAACCTAAGTTAAGCTTAACATGTCTTCTTTTCTCTCCCACTGTATTTTTGCTGTTTTGGTTTGGTTTGATTTCTTTTACCATAGTTTCATCAATTTATTCCTCCCTAGAATTGTTGGCTTGTACTTCTGTGAAAAATCACTAAATGCAAGTTTATCAATATTTGTTAGGGAAATGTCCCAAAATACTTAAACAAGTATTAATTTTATCCTTTTCATGTGGAACATCTCTGATTAAACATCCCTCCCCTCAAATAATAGCAGTTTCCATTATGTTGAGCATGGATGATTTCTGATGATTTTTGCATTATTATTCAGGAAAGTTGTGCACCTCCGAAAATGCAAAATAAAAAAAAGTGCTGAAAATTCCTCACAGCTAAAACTCATTCTGACTCTTGATGTGCTGTGTGCAGACACTTGGCTTTTCATAGGAGACCCCTTGGGAAGAGGCCCAATTCTGCACTTACAGAATGGTTTTGCACAGGGAAACTCCATTTTGCTATATAATGAAGCTGCTTTGGGTTTTCACTGATGTAGCATAAGAGGATAAATAGGTCTGTTGTCCCAGATGAGTTGCTGAAGACACTCTAAAGAATCAAATACAAAAAATACAGTTCTGTAAAAATTTCTGTGTATTGAAGACTTTAACACAATTCACCTCTGTTTAATGATCCCAGGCCTCCTTTTTCTGCTTTGATGTCTTGTCCTACAACAACATTACAAATTTGATATAAATGTGGGAGAGACAGAAGAATGACACTCCATTGGGCATTATGCTCAGAAGACAATTATATTCACAACTATTCAGAGACAGTTTTGCATCTCTGTCACATAATCTCCTATGTTGGATGAAATCCTTACAATATGGTGTTGGCAAGACACCCAGACATTTTTAAAGTGTTTTAAGTATTATCTCTGTTCATAATTCTCAGTTTATTTAAAACACAACAGATGTGAATCCTTTTCTGTGCCAGTTGTGTGCTATGATGAGTTTTGTTGGTTGAGGGTGAAGGTTCTGTTCCCTGTTTTTAGAGTGAATGGAAGTTATGATAAATAGACAAGGGAATTAGTCTGGGTAATGAAAGTATTGAGTTCATATGGTCCATGTAGTTTCTTCTGTCACAGCTGGAATTATCCAATATTATAATACGGGAGCAATGTGCTTTCTTCTCTTGGTGTTTGGGTAGTTTTGCTCATGAGGTAGTTTGCTGTGATAGGCTCAGACAAAAAAAGTAGCTAAACAACGAAGCCCAGTGTTGATGTCCAGATTAGATTATTTGCTACTGGGTTTTTTAAATTCTTTTCCTCCCCTTCACTAGAATAACCCTAGATCATCTTAAATATTTAAATACATCAATTTGTTCTGGCATTAAATGGAAGAAATGTCAGTTATCTGCCAAGAAATAGCACTGAACATATCTTTCACCATATAAATGGTGCTTTAAAACTCCCTGGTTTATTAGATGCCTTTTTCTATATTATCCCAGCATACAGCATTTTTGAATTCATAGGAGACAATATTGCAGGGCCGAGGCAGCCTTTATTGTTACAAAGAAGTCCAATTTATTTTCATAAGCTTTTGCTTTCATTCTTATTAGAGATGAAGCTTTGCCTCTTTCATCAAGCAACGAAACAGGTATCTTGTCTGGCTCCTGGCTTGCTGGCCCTGTTCAGGGACAATTTAGTACCAGGGAGAGGACAGAGTGAGGCAACCTGGGACATAATGCTGTATTAGATTTTGTACTTTCCAGAGAAATTTAAGTGAGCTTGGACATCCAGATCATTCAGTCTGACAGTCTGGCTAAATGGATAAATATTAGGGAGGTACATCACAAGAATGCAGGGAGCTTCAGTAATATTATCACAGCTCTTAAAACCTAAACCAAAGATGTAAATGTAAAGCTGAAAAATTAGAATGCAAAACTGAAATGATGTACTTGATTCCAGGCCAGTTCAACAGAAATTGGAATCCTTTGCTTTGTATATACTTTTTATTGTATAAAATAATTTTACTTTTCGTACGCAAATACTTTCTATTGTACAGATTCCGAACAGTGTTTAATAAAATGCATACACCTATGAGTGGAGTCCTTTGGCAAGAGAGGCAGAGGTTAGCAAACAGTCTGAACTCTTGACAGCACCTTCTGGAAAATTAGATATGCTCAGAGATTAATATGGGGTATTTTTGCACAGGCTATGAGGCCCAAGGTGGGAATTTGGGTGTACTGTATATTACAGAACAGAAAAATATTCCTTGTTTAGTATAGATGTATTTCTACAAATGCAGATCATAGAATCATAGAATAGACTGGATTGGAAAGGACCTTAAAGGCCATCTAGTTCCAACACCCCTTCCAGAAGACCAGGTTGTTCAGGTCCTCATCCAACTTGGCCTTGAACACTTCCAGGGACAGATCTTTTTTTTTTCCCTCTTTCGCAAGTTGTGATTTTAATTATTAACACAACTAAGAAGTCAACAAACTATATAAAGACCACTGGAAGACCCTTTACAGAGCATCTGGGAGGACACTGCTTAGCCTAGTGTTCCAGGGAGAATAGGGGTCTGAAGGGATGTGGAAGCCCAAACTGAGACACCAAATATTTCATTTAAGGACAATATTATTCCGTAGAGGAGACCAAGGAATGATAGAAATTTCAGTTCCCCTTCTCTGTGAGCTATGGAAAGGCCATTTTGTTGTTTTTCTGTGTAAAGGATTTTATGCACATATGTGTCTAACAGGCAAAAAAAAAAAAAAATGAAACCAGAGGAAAGTCCAGCAGGTGTCAAAGCTGTATAGTAACATGTCAAGCAATAACTGTAAGCAATTATGTTTTGTCTCAACCTCTGCATAAAGCTTTTAATGATATTTTCTCATGAAGAATCCAGTTTTTGACCAACTGCCCAATTTTCACTTAATATTTACTTCCCCAATATTAAAAGGAAAACATGTTATCTCTCTATAATGAGAGCTGTGATTGATTTTATGTGGGTTTTTGCACTAATCTGAGCAGTCTGATTTCAATACAGTCTTGGGATTAAAAAATATCCTATGCATGCTCTTCCCTGCATGACCCCCTGCAGCGTTGTGTATCTCTCAGTCTCTCAGACATCTGCTCGTTGCCTCAAGGTGTTTTGAGTGAGTGTCACCAGCTATTGAACTTGTTTTGAACACACACACATCTCAGTGACAGTTGCAGGTGCTCAGCAGTATTAGGCACAGACCCAAAACTTGCTCCCCTTTATTGAAGGAGGAGGTTTGCTTTGTCTGAAGCGCTACACTGAAATCTTAGTTTAAATTCAGACTGTAGCTTCAGTAATGATTATTTTCTTGGCAACTGCCAGCAACCGTGATTTTTAGTGACAACAAGCCATTAAAAAGGAAAAAGTATTTTTTTATTATTTATCTTCCCCCGCCCCGCCTACAAATGAAAGACATACTTGAAGGTGTTTTGAGACAATCACAAAAGAGAAAGCACATTTGCAGTAAACAGAAGTGAGAATTTTCTCCAAACATCTCCATGCCTGTGGCCATGCTAGAAGGAATACCATATTACTTCAGAAGGGATTTCATTTTACATCTTTGATGTTTTTTGTCAAAGCACAATCAATCCTTCGCTCTCAATTTTCTTGTTTTAACAGGAAATAGTACATTGCAGATGCAGTTTCACCTTTGAAAACCTACCTAAACATAATTTATTTTATATATTTTATGAATCCTACCTGTCAGAGACAGTTAGATGCCTCTTATGATGCCTTCAGTGCATTTTTAGTGTGGTCTGTTGTTAAGAAGGGGATAATCAGCTCTGGAAAGTAGAATTCATGTTGCTTAATTTAAATTATCTAAAATCCAAGTGTATCTACACCAAGATATTCCTCTAGGTTCTATCTATTATCAGTGGAAAGAGACAGTCACAAACAGAAATCAGTTGTCCTCCAACATGTACCTAAGGATGGAGCAGCTCACTGTATGCATCTGCTTGTTGCTTTCAACTGACAGAAGACAGAACCCATACATCTTACCTCACCTTTTTGTGCCAGAAATTGGGTAAAAATAAGTTGTACCTATGGTACCATATCCCCAGTTAATTACTTCACTTTTCCACATGCTTTCCTGTGCATCTCCTATTGTATTCTGACACACAATAAAGGATACTTACATTCACTGAAAAAGAATATTTTGGTTCTAATCTTTTTCTTTTTTTTTCTTTTGTTTTGTTTTGGTTTTGTTCATATTTCCACTTTGGTTGATAGATTTATTTTTTCTTTATTTTTTTCATTCTACTAAGCCTACCTTTCTTGGGGGAAAAAAAGACATTTCAAAGGAGTGAAGGTGTAAGTGCTGATCAGCTTAATCCTTCTTTCATTCCAATTTATTTATTTCCATTGATGAGAGTTGTTTTAACTATGTCACGCTGGGATGTATTATCCAATGTAGCTCTTTACAGGTGAAGATAATGAACCGGTAGCTCCAGCACTGTTTCCAAAAAACCCAATTAAACTATTTCACTGACAATAAAAGAAGGGTAATTTTACTGGTTGGACCTATTAGATGAGTTAGATGAAGATACTAGTCAGTCACACATGGTATCTTCAGTGGTTTTGATGAGCAGAATCCTGCCCTGTGTAGCAATGCTCGGCACACTGCAATGAAGGGAACAGTTAAACTTCTGTTAATGGAAGCTTTTAAAAACAACAAAAGCCTTTGAATTTTGGAAAGAAAACAGTCTAGATGAGGAACAATGGCAAACTACTTTCATGAATCTGTGAAGGACAATAAAGAGAGACCAGGAGGCAAGAAAGCCTTGGTTTGCTAAGAAACAAACTAAAAGACTAATGATGAAAGATCAGAAATTGCCAGTATTATTTGAGCTGTTTCTGATTGTTTTAAAATGTAGACTTTGAAGCTGGAGTTAGTCACAGTTAGGTAACCTGAAAAATTCATGGCTATTTCTCATCCAAGAAAACTCAGTCCTTGCTGGTGTTTGGCTGACAAGATAAGTCAAAGGAAGACTCACTCAGTGAGGGGGATCGGCCCCAGAAACGCTCCTCTGACTCTTGCTGTGCGAAGAGCAGGGATCCGACAAATGCAGAGCTCTGTGCACTCTGGTTACTCTTGTCTGGAGTGATTTTCTTGACATGGCATGGCACCCAGGAGCAGATAACACCTCTGACTGCTCTGGTTACCTCTGACTCCTTAACAATTACCTGAACTCAGTGTCACATTGGTTTCTTTCTGCTTCTGTGCTGGGATGCTGCTCTCCCTGTGTATCTTTGCCTTTGCTCTTATCAGACAAACCCACCCACCTTTGCCTTCTGTGTTGTAGGTGCTGACTTATAAAGGTAACCTTGTCTCTCTCTTTTTGTAGGTGGAAGATGCATTGAATGAGGCAGATTTTCAGCTCAAGCTGGACCTGCATTTTACTGATAGTGAACAACAGTAAGTGCTGTTTTAAAGCTCAGTTCGTAATGGGGGGCTCTGTTCAACTGGGAAATTACTCCTATGAAATAAGAGTTCTGTGTAAAAAGGGATGCCTTTGATAAGTCTTCCCTTTGCCTCAGTATTGAAGTTTTTATGTTTTCCCTCTCTGTATTTGAAAAGTGTATCTCAAACTCCTCTTTAAAGAAACAAGTTTTTCTCCTTCAAGTGTAAGTCTTTCAAAGGTTTTAAGCATTGTTCTATCTTTCCTGATGTTAAAGGGACTGTTCTCATTGACCTCCACATGGGCAGGGGCTGTGCATTTATCAGGAATGCATTTATCTCAGGAGGCAATGAAGTGTTTTCTGGCTGAAGACAGAAGTGTGAACATGCTAAGCACTTTTCTCCTATTAAGAACAAAGGCTATCTCAACTTTTCCAAGAGGAGGGAGATTCAATTCCCACTGAATTTGATTTCTTCTTAGGTGAAGTGAAAGGACCATCCCTTCCTGAGACACAGCAGGAAGTGTGATCCCAGATGTTATTCAGCTCCACTGAATCACGGAAAAGTCTTCCAATGACTTGAGCAGCATTTATAGGGTGTGGGAAGGAGAGCAAAAAATCATATGGGCTGTGTTTCATACTGGGACTGTCCCCATATGATTTTATTCATACCCACAGGGAACTTACACAAATTTCGAGAACAGGTTTCAGTTAACTTCAAAATACAAAAAGTGAAAACTTGTTCTCTTAGGCAAGTGAGACTGAACCTTCAGTGCTGATGGGTCTTGAAGAGAGAAAAAACAAACATTAAATGATAGCCAAGAATAAAAAGAACTGAAACATCTGAGTTATGAAATTGTGTTCTAACACATACATTTAATTTCTTTTATCATAAGAAAGATTATTCTGATTTACTATTAACAAATTAGTGATTTTTTGAAAATATTCTGTAAAGCTTATTGAAGCTTGGGACTAATCATGTACCATGCACAGCCATCTCATCCTAGATTTTCTTAGCTCTGGGAAACAATTGACTTCAGAAGGGTCTTTAATGCTTTAATGCTCTTTAGAAGTTTCACTTGCATTGGAAGGATGTGGTTAGGCATACTCTAGATTTACAGCTCTGTCTCTTGCCCTGTGGGTGACTCAGATGTCATGTTAGTTATAGTTATTCTGGAATAGTTACAAAAAACCATTTAACTAAAGTCTTGACTTTTATTTACTGGAAAAAGAAAAAAAAGAAGCTAATCCAACTTGTACTGCTTCTCTGCAGTTACTTCACCTACTCTCTTCTTTTTCAGAATAACAATCTGCAAAGGTACTCTGAATATTTTCAGTTGTGTCTGACACAGGACTGCTTCTAACTCTCACAGATTGCCTGAACTGATTGTTCTTACACAGAAAATCACAAGTAGTGAGCTGTCCTATCTGTGAACACCCAAATAATCTGAACAGTTTGATAAATGCTTTTCCTCTGCGGTTTAGTTCATGATGTCCCCAGAACTAGTGCATAAGTGAACATCAAGGGCAATCACCAAGGAAAATCAGAATTGCATCACACCTATTTTTTTTTTTTTTATATAGTATATTCATATATAACTCTACATATGTTATTTATTATTTGTAGTTCTATTTATATTCTATACATAGTAATATTTTTTTAGATCTATATTATTTTATATCTATATAAATATCTATATTTATGCTTGACAGAGGTACAACACAAGATACCCTTCAGTTATGTTAACCCTTTTGAAGCTGGGAAGTGATAAAATTTCACCTCAAGCCATCTCTCAGTCTGCTGCCTGTAGCATGTTATAGGCTGTGACAAGTCAGGCCTTCACTAACCCTTGTTAAACCTCTTTCCTTCCAGGCTGAGGGATGTTCCAGCGATCCCCATGATCAGCAGCCGTACACTGTGTCTTCACTTCCACCCCCGGAGGGGTCTGCACCACCATGTCCCTGTCATGTTTGACTATTTCCATCTGTCAGTGATCTCCGTCACGGTGCACGCGTCCCTGGTGGCATTACACCAGCCTCTGATCAGGTAAAGGGCACACAAATGTCTGTGGAAAGGCAGAGGAGATTCCCCTGCTGAGTTCTCTCATACAATTTGCTTATTGGATGAGAAAAGCAGAGAGGATAATTTAATTTAAAATGTTTTGTTCCTGAGCTAAGGGTCCGGAGATTGGGGTTTAGAGTCAAAATCTGACACCGATCTCTTTTCTTGTTAAGACGCTAGGGATCTGATCAAAAAGTACTAAAATTTTGGGAAAGAGGGTAAGAATTAGTCTTGGTCTCCCTACTTCTCATCTGTAATGAGGAAAGTGAAAATTGTGTTTTCCTTGGCTGTTTTATCTCTTAAGCCTAAAAGCAACTAAGAACATTTACATCCCCCCCTCTGATATTTTATAAAGCATTCAGGAAAGCTGGACTCTAATCTCATCTCAGCCTCCGTGCATGAGCATAATTCATAACGTGGTTAGGAGGAGACACACAGGAGTCAGTGCTGGATGAGGTTCCACTGGACTTTTCCTTTGGAGAATCACCTGGTTTGACTGTACAGCAGTATAATACCAGCTGCCATGGGGTCTGGGTGTGATTTAGGTTATCTAATCTGTAATGACTAGAAAAGAATACAGAACTCCTTCAAGTAAAACAGGGATGGAGGTCAACACCCTCATATTTAGAGCAGGTGAAGGGAAACAAAGGTTTTTCCTGCAGTTTACTTAGTGCCCAGACTTGTGAGTGCATGAGACAGACAGTGCTGAGAGGCAGGGAACTCCTTTGGTCTTGAAGCAAAATGCAGTGTTCAGCTTCCCTTGACTCCAGCAAGGTCTTGTTGTTTACCAAATGACCAGAAGACTCTGAAGTTTGTCAAATACTGTGTGAACAGCAGTGTCAGAGGGCAAAGAGGAACCTCTAGAGTATTTTCCTCAGGTTTCATGTTCTGACTTAATATATCTTTGCTTCAGTTCTCCATTTGTGTGAAGGCATTGCTTGCACATAATGTCACAGAATTAAGACTGTAAGAGGTTGAGCCTGAGGTTGAGAGGTTGTAAAATTCTGGATTCCCCATCCTTGAAAGTGTTTTAGGCCAGATTGGACAGGTTTTTGGACAACCTGGTGGAAGATGTCCCTGCCTCTGTCCAGAAGGCTGAAACTAGATAATCTTTAAGACCTCTTTCAACCCAAACCGTTCTAAGATTCTATGAGCTGTGACAGTGATGTGCCTCACATTAGCAGATCAGACTGACATAGCTGTCTTCTGCTGATGTGATACAGGTAGCTGCTGTATCTCTGTTCTGCTATGTGTCGACTTTTTAAATGGTGAATTAGATTGTAACAGACTATTTCTAACCAGATAATTTTGCTCAGATAATTTGCTTATTGTTCTGCTGTAGAAAAGGCTGAAAGAACAGTAGTTACCAGGCTTAATGACTGTTTTGAGTGCTGTGTTATCCTCTAATGAATGGGACTGCACAGGCTTGTTACTGTTATTAGGCATAAATTGCATGATGAGCAACTGTTCCATAGTCAGATTATTATAGCTTTTAAAATACTATTTTGTGGACCTTTGTGAAGTATACAATGTATTTACTTAATGCATTGGAATGAAGATTTTTGACACAATATAGCGTCTCATTTGCTTAAACCCATAAAATCATCTTAAAGTGTGATACTAAGGATTTATCTTCTTCTTGATAAATATTCCAAACCCAAAGGGTTTTTATATCTTACATTCTATAAATATAAGTCAGGATGAAGACACTAGCGTAAAATAAATGACAGTTCCAAGCACTCTAAAATAAAACCAGCGAGCTTTCCTGTTTATCACTTATCATTGGAGTTTACTAGGAGCATAGGAAAAAAAAAAAAGTAAAATCAGAAGCTTTTTTTGGTAGCACAATAGAACCTCAATAGAACCCCAGATCATAGAATTGTAGAATGGCTTGGGTTGGAAGGGACCTTAAATTAGTTTCAACCCCCCTGACATAGGAACACCTTCCATTAGATCAGGTTGCTCAGCTTCCCATCCAACCTGGCCTTAAACACTTGCAAGGATTGGGATAGTTACATTGTCTGGGGAAAATATCTATGCAGTGTTTCACAGTGGTTTACATTTCTGCCTTGAACTGTCCCATTATGGTACATACTTTGTATGTATATTCATTTCATTTCTACACATATCTATGGACTTGAAAGTAGAATTGCAACAGTTCTAGACCTACTCTGAAAATTATATAAAATTAAAGTTTACTGCTGTCTTGAAGTTTTCTTGGAAAACCACTTTGCATGAGGCACACTTGTCTGCTCACATATGCTCTGTGGACTCAGTTCTTCATATTTTATTAGCTCTGTTGACAAATTAGATACTCCTCCCCGAAGTTCTTTCATGTTTTCTGTATTTAAAGGGGGAAACCAGAAAGACCAGTTCAGACCTTTCCCTTCAGTACAAGGACACTTACAAATAGCTCCTGTTGGGGAAACCTTTCCAGGGTGTCTCCATTACGTCCTGCTTTTTGACAAGTGAACATTTTGATATTGATGTTTGTTCTGGTTAATAATTCTGACCTAATAAATATTACACTAGGTTTAAGACTTTGAAGACCTCACCTGTTACCAACCTGAGAATGAGAGAAATTCATGCTTCTAGGATCCTTTGCAGGCTTCTGGTTGGAAATTTTGTGGTTCAGCTTTTCTAATGAGTATAACCCTCAGCTAGGGCCCAAATTCATGGATTTACTTAGAAGGTTAGAGGCTGGGTAGGCAGGTGGTGAGACTTGCAGTCAATTCATCTCCAACTTTGTTATCAAAGAATTACAGAATGACAGAATGGTTTGGATTCGAATGGACATTAAAGATCACCTCATTCCAACCCTCTGCCATGGGCAGGGACACCTTTCACTAGACCAGCTTGCTCAGAGCCCCATCCAACCTGGCCTTAAACACTTCCAGGGATAGGACATCCACAGCTTCTCTGGGCAACCTGTGCCAGTGTCTCACCATCCTCGCAGTAAAGAATTTCTTCATAACATCTGAAATAAATCTCTCCTCTTTCAGTTTAAAGCCATTCCGTTGTCCTGTCACTCCATGCCCTTGTCAAAGGTCCCTTTCCTGCTTTTTTATAAGCTACCATTAGGTACCAAAAGGTGCTACAAGGTGTAATTGGCTTTCTGGGCTGCGAACAAATTCTGTTGGCTCATGTCCAGTTTTTCATCCACCAGAGCCCTCAAGTCCTACTCTGCAGGACTTAGTGTGTCTGAGTCTGTACTCATATCTGGGAATGCCCGAACTCACGTGTAGCACCTTACACTTGGACTTGTTGGACCTCATGGGGTTCTTTGTGGGCCCACTTATCTTGAGAGCAATCATATTTGGTCTAGATGTGGGATGACCAGGAACATGGTGTAATGTTTTGGTGTTTGGATTGCCTCCTCTCTTGGCTCCTCGGGCAGCTGCATCCCTCTGCAGAGAGGACTCTGAGCAGCAGGGAAAGGACTGAGTGGATTTTACTTGTCCTTAAAGAGCAGAGAGCCAGAACTTGGTTAAAAATTCTCAGTCTGACCTTTAGAGTTCTTTTACTCCTCTAGACGGCACCCCACAAGTGTCTGTGGAAGCTGGACCACTTGGGGCCAAGTCCAAAACTTTGTTTTCCAGGCAGGAGTGCAGTAATAGGGGAGAAATGGGATGTAGGGTTCAGTGGTTGTGATAGTTGCTGTCTTGACCTGAAATACTGCTCCACTCACCTGTGTCTTGCCTTACACCCAAACCCTTCCCCCAGGCACAGCAGGACACTGTTGGAGCGGGGCTGGAGCTGAGATGTGGCAGCCCCTCACTCTTGCTTGGTGACAGTGGCTGTGCTGGGACGTGGTGTCTGCACCAAGTGTTTTTGGCAGCTGCAGGTCATGGAGATGTGTTTCAGACTCTCGGGATGTGGGACAAATAGAGTAGAACCTACAGCAGGAATTTGGATGGCACAGCTCTCCTAATATCACAGAAATGACAGTTCTCTTTGGAAAGTTAAGGGCTTGCCTCTGGCAACCTCATTTTACCCAGGATGACAGAAGATGAGCCCAGCAAGTCTGTCAAAAGATAAACAGAAAAAGTGAACAATGTTCAAGCTTAAGACTGTTCCCCTGCCGAGGCACTGGCCTTCATTAAATGCTTAAATACCTTTTTTGTGCTCTTACCTAAACTCCAGAGGCTAAATGTGAGCAGAAGGTTGCAGGAGGAAGGTGAGGAGGAGGAGGACTTAGGCATTTTGGACTCCAGTTTTCTGGTTTGTATGGATCAATTTGCTTGCTGGCCTGAGGCACTGACTTCTCCCTCAGCCCCCCCCCGTCACTGGCTTTACAACTGGTCTTGCCTGTAACTGCAAACAGCTCGTATTAGCCCAGTTTCAGCTGTTAGGAAAGGCACTTTGCTCCAGCATAACTCAGACTTCAAGAAATATTTCTGTTTTTCCCAAAGGGAAATGTGCAGGTCTATGGCATAGAGGTCTACTTAGTATAAGGCATGCTGCAAGCACAGTTGGGCTCATTTGGGAAGCAAAAACCAAGAAACATGGTTCATTTATTCCATAGACTTCTGCACCGCTTCTCCCCCACCAAAAAAGCAAAAGAAGAAAAACACTAAGGAAAGGAAAAAAAGAAAAATCAAGTCTTGAAATCACTGCAGATAAGCAAGACCCCTTACCACAGGCAGCTGGCAAACCTGTTTTCTCTTGCTTGCACAAGAAGGGAGTTTAATTTTCTCAGGTCTCTGGATTTTCCTCAACTTTCCATTCCTTTCCCCACTTTCATACATAATTTTATGTGAAAAAACAAGTAGACTTTCAGGATTTTACTTGTTAACCTTGAATCCTTAATTGCTCATATTCAAATCACTGTATGAGAAACAAGAAATCTTGGTGGTATCTGAGATGGGGAAATAACATAATACAAATTTTGTTGGTGGAAAAACCAAGACACAGATAATTTTTCATACCTTTAGCTTTTTTCTGCTCTGGAAAGAGGAAACAGAATCAAGGGGACATGGAGTATTTAAAGGTTTCAGCCCTAATCTACTTCTGCTCTGCTCCACTGCACTGCCCATCCTTGAGCAATTTTATCTCACTGCAATTCTTTTATTTCCAGGATCCTTCTGTTCCTCAAAAGCACAAGGGAGCTATCTATAGGTGACATACACACTGTACTGCTCTCTGCACCTTGAAGCTGGTTGCAGCTTATGCAGGTCAATTTTTCTACAGTTGTAAGTGTAGCTGGCACCTATTTATGGGCAGCTTGCAACTGAAACTTCACAAATGTAATACTGAGGAGTAAAATTCATGACTTGTTTTCCCTCTCCATCCTATTTGCAAATAAATTAATCCGTAGAAAGGAAATGGAATATTTATGCAGTAAAGAGCTATTGTTTTTATATATGTTTATTAGAAGAATACTGGTTTATGTTATTTTCCTCTACGAACTCCTTCATAATAGCTGGATGATTTTTCCTTTGAATTTTTCTTTTATTTGGTGGTTTGTTGTGTCTCTGAAAAGATAAACCTTCCCTTGACATGCCATTCTCCTGAGTTACTAGCTGAGAAGTCACAGTAAAATAACCTGGCAATTTCTGAGTCAAACTTGAAAAAAAAAACCAAAACAAAGAATCCCACTCAAAATTAAATCAATGTCACCACATGGCTTTATCCGCTTTCAAATTTTGTAGGAACTAAGGTTAAATTCAGGACAAATGAACCAGCATTTTCCAGCAGTCAAAATACGTAGAGACTTCAGACCAGATTCCGCCTCCCAACCTCCAACTCTGTTTGGGATCTCAGAAGAGATATCTATTTTCATTAAAAAATTTTATTTTAATAAATCTTATCAGTTTTACCCAAAAAGCTCAGAACACTTTACAGTCACTGATTATAACCTTAGTGAAACTCCTTGGATAGGAGAGATGCATGTCTAGAGGAGCACAGTCTGTAAACATACACAGATTATTCTCAAAAAAAAATAATAAATCACCTGTGTACCCTAAGGCCATGTGCCAGTAGTAATTTCCCAAAAGTTATATAAAAGTATTGAGTTAAAAACCAGGGAAATCAGTGTTGTCATTACAATTTTCCTGACGTGTGGGAGTTAGAAGGAATCTCCCAGTGAAATGCAAACAGCTGGCAGTGGGGGCTGTGAGGGTTTAATTCTGAGGTATCCTAGTTCTATGGGACTGACTTTTATTTTTAATTTTTTAAAGCAGTAATATTTTATGCAGAAGGGACTGAGGGAAGAATAAGTGGTTTCTCCACAGATCTGGCCTAAATGGGATACAAGTTCATTTTCTGAACTTTCACCCCCGGTGTAGTTGCAAGATTATAATTTCTTGTAATTAAAAATGTGATGATTGTGTGGGGTTGTGTTTGGTTGGTTGGTTTTGGTTTTTTACAGTTTCATAATTTCATATAGTTCAAGATAGTTTTTTTTCCCAAGCAAGATTCAGATCCCAATCTGTTAGTTTTTCCCTCTCTCTGTTCTGCTAAGTACTAAAATTTGTGAAAAGAAAATAAGGTTTACTTACCAAAAAAACAAACCAAACCAAAATTAAAAATTCAAAAATGTTTTTTCTTTTGGGGGAAGTTTAACATTGAAGGGAACATCATGTTATGTTCAACTGCCCTAAAATATTTTTTCTGATTTGCTTCAATACCACATCTGAGTTAACATTTATCAAGGCCAATCCATTTCTTATGCTAGGCAACTGTCTTCTCATTGATATGTGAGAGAATTTTCCACTGAAGGCAAAATAAACAGGGAATGATTATTTAATATTTTGTGCTATACAAAAACCAAGAAATGCCACATCCAATTCTCTAAAAGCCAGTCCAAAAAGAACCAGAAAGTTCAGCACATATTGCAAGTGTAGTTCATTCCAAAAGATGTTAGAGAGGCCAAGAGTATAAATCAAAAAGGCATGGACACAAATTCATAGAAGGTAACCATGACTGCTAGAAATAATTGCTTGAGTATAACCTCTGACTCAGATAGTTCTTAAATTTTGTATGTTGGTTTCTTGCAGGCTATAAGGGGAAAAATGGACTTTTTGGAGCAGTTTACTGTACTATGTGTTCATAGATGGCTGCTGTAAAAACCAGGAGACTCCCTTGAAGGATAAAGACCTTGAATCATAGAATCATAGAATGATTTGGGTTGGAAGGAACCTTAAAGATCATCTCACTCCGACTCCCCTGCCATGGGTAGGGACAACTTCCACTAGACCAGGTTGCTCAGAGCCCCAGCCAACCCGGCCTCAAACACTCCCAGGGATGGGGCATCCCCAGCTTCTCTGGACACTGTTCCAGTGCCTCACCACCCATGTTCTCATGGATAAGGTCATCAAAAGGCCAGCTCAGGGAAAAAAAAAAAAAAAAAGGCATAAAACATTTCACTGATAATATTAATAGTTCTGCACACATGTTAATCCTCTTGGACATGCACACATTACCTCTTTTGACCTTTTTTATCCTGAGTCCAATTAAAAGCTAAGGTTAACATGCTGCATAAGGACCTAAATGGCGATATTAAATCAATGCTATTAAATAGTCCAAATGGACATGTAAGTAAACAAGGGTCATGATTCATACAAATAAGCATGTTTTCAGAAATAGTTATAAGAAATAAAGAAAAAAGAAAAAAAAAAGATGTATCAAATTAACCTGTTACTGTTAGTAAAACCTATCTTCAAGCATACTGTACTTCAGAAGCATTAGGGAGACCTCAACAGTTTGTAAGCCTTCCACTTAAACTTTCCCTCAGCAGACTGGTGATCTGGCATGTTTCCCAAAAAAGGTTTTTGTTTTACAGTGCTATGTGAAATCAATTTCCATAAACCCAACAGATTAAAAGCCCTTCTCTGCTGTAAAAGCAAAAGATAAATAAATAAAAAAGGCATTAAAAAGTGCTTTTCTTTAAACCTTTGAAAGCTTTGCTAATATTCAAATGAGGAGTTTTTCATGTGGAGGCAACATTTGTTTAAGCTTCTCTCTCTGATACCACAGCAATCATTTTTTATTTCTGCTTCTTGAGCATTTCCAGCAGACCAGGGCAGACAACATCATTCAATAACAGCTGAAATTATTCAGAGCAGTGCTTATCTCTTAGCTGTTTGAAATAGCTTTATTTATTTATTTATTATTTCTATCCTAAGTGTTGCATGTAGGGAATACATAGAAAGACTTCATGCTGCTTCGAAGCAACCAGCTGGAAATTCTTTGGATCACATAAATTAATACATACATAAGCAAGAACACATATTTGCTAACTTCTTCTACCCCATCCTCCCTCCTGTGGGATGGCCTCTTTGCCAGTATTCATATATAACAAGCATCAGTTTTAACCTACAGCAAGACAGGGATTTGTGTTTAACCTTCTGAAACTGGTCCAATTCCTGATTTTGCTTGAGATTCTTTTTCCGACGTTGAACCCCTCAGTCTGTTTCACACCAGAACCTCACCTGCTGTTTAACAAGTATTGCTGAAGTTTTCTTTTTTCTTGTGTCTTTAGCATAAGACTCATTCCAGAGTCCAAGAAGCATTTGCACAATGGTCTCAGGCATAGGGTGATTCTTTGGGTGTCCTGTCCAGGGCCAGGAGTTGGATTTCAGTGATCCTTGTGGGTCCCTTCCAGCTCAGCATGTTCTATGATTCTTTTTTTTTTTTTTAATCTGTCCTTAAAAACTGGATCAGGTGTAGATATCAATGAAATAGGCTGATCTGAGCTGATGTGGCCACATGATACAGGTCTACACAGAGGAGTAACCTCAGAATAGAAGGCTTTCACAGCATGAATGGCACTGCCTTGTGGGTTTTAGTTCTAGCACATAATGGTTTCCATCCTGGAAATTTCTATTCTTTCAAGGAGACCAGGTCTCCTGGGTATGATGTAATTTGCAATGCTTGGAGGGACACCAGGTGCCTGTGGATGGTGATCCCAGTCTGGGAGCTGTAGCACAAACTCAACTGGTGTTATCACTGCACTTTGTATGGACAGAAAATGCATTTTCCCTCTTTCCCTGAAGTTCATTATTTCAGTTCCACCTTTGCCTACATGTTTTTCAAGAACACTTCTGCATTGCTTGCATCACTATTTAGACTCAGTAATTTGACTCATTCTATTCACCACAAGTAGTCTGATTTCCCTCTTGAAATCTTCATACAGTTTATGTACAGCACATGTTATCAGAGGGACTAACAGTGGGGTTATCTCATCTAACTCCAGTTGCTGATGAGGCCCCTCTTTATAGTCCACAATAAGAAATAAGTACTTTGAGGGTAAAATTCCCCTGATCTATTTGATATCACTGCTTCAGAAAGAGGTGACTCATACACTGGAAATGCCAATTCCTCTCCAGTGAATGTAAAAACAGCCTACATCATTAAATGGTTACATACTTTTGCCCAGATTAATCCAGAGTATGAGCCCTGGCTGTGCTATGTAAGTTCCAGACAAGATATTCCACTCTTAATGGGCTCATGGTATAAGATAGGAGACATACAGATACAGCCAAAAGGGAACACTGACCATAATAGTCAGCACTGAGAGGTAATGACCACACACTAAAATAACTTCCATTCTGTCAGGTTTTTAAGGAAGAATTTGGATAACAGTGAATTCATGTTGCACCAAGGTATGAGAGAACATTTCCCAGATGAGTGGACTGCACCCAACAAAAAACAAATGTGGATTTCGGGCTGTAGCCTTGTCATTTCAGTGCTGGAAGCTAATGTCATGAGACAATGAGAAGTGGGAATTAAAATTCCAATCTATAATAATAAGATTGGGATGATTTATAAAAGATATTGATAGATAAGAGAGATCATTCACAGCTGCAAAAGGAATGGTGATATGGTTAAATCTTGAAAAAGATGTTGTGTCCATCACGGTACAAGCTGATGAGAGGCTGGATAAGAATATGGTCTGTGTGGATAGATGGAAAAGTTACATTGATGAAATGTTATGCTGGAAAAAGATCTGTAAGACCACAGAGAAAGGACTGAGTGAAAGATAATGCTGAAACCACTGGACTAAATGCCCAGACAGCAAACTTCCTTCATATTGCTTGAGCTAGTGCACCCTGGACAATGATAATTTTCAAGGGAAATATGAATTTACAATGTCAACTTGAAATCAAAAAAGCAAAACCCAGCATCACCAAAAGTATAAATATTTTTTAAGAAAGGTAGTAACACTGGGAAACCAATGACTCATCTCTGACAATCTTCCTCTGATTAGTTTTTCTTCTCAATTTTTCTTCTTATAGTTTTGCTCGTCCAGGGAAAGGTTCATGGCTTGGTAAAGGCAACCTGGAGGCGGGACCAGACCAGTCCAGTATGTCACTAGAAAATCTAGTGTTTGGAGCTGGCTACTGCAAACCCACTTCTTCAGAGGTAAGGAGGATGAACAATGATGTCTTACTTCCATTTGACCACACTACGTGTGCATATAATCTGTAGAGAGCATGTCGTGGTTGTATATTTCTAGAAGATGGATTTTGTTTGAAGAAGAACCCTTCAAATATTTCTGCATGAACCACCTGGCACTTGGATACACAGTCCTTAGGTGTTCAGCCCCCCACTAAATGAACCATTTCAGAAAGTTGAAGATGTATAGATATACCCCCCACTGCCAATGACACTTTTAAGACAGGATTCATCTCACCAGGTATTTGCTGTAAGAAAAATTAATTATCCAGGAAAAGGCCTTGACTTTCAGGTCTTATGTATGACAGTCGGAGGACTTGAGTCGTCATGAAGGACGTTGTGAAGGAAGGTTCTGTGTCCTGAGTAGTGAGCATTGTTTGTGTTGGTGATGGGGTGTTATGAACATTGCCTTACTCCTGGCAGGTCCCACAGTTAGTGTGTGCCCTTGATCTTACTGCTTACCACAGGTGAAGAGAGGAGCTCATTCTGCAATTTTTAGTAAAAGGTTGTTTGGTTGTTTGTCTGGAAAATAATGATTAATTGAGGGATTTTGGTGTTTTGTACTTTTTTTTTGTTTTGGTTTGGTTTAAATCCTCTTTTTAAGTGCTTGCTTTGGAGTGTTTTGAGTTTGTTTTTTCTTTCTTTTTTATCAGAAATATTTTCTCAGATCTAGAAACTCAATCCAGAATATTGCAATCATTAACCTGTTATGAAACCTTGATTCAAGTTTTCTGATTATCATGCTGCCCTCAGCTTCCCTCAAGCTTTCCTGTCAAAGCTGTTCCATATAAATATTAAAAATATGCAAGCCTAGAGGGACTTGTGCAGAAGAACTACCAGGGAATCAACTTTGGCTGAGAGAATGGTTGGCCTGAGGCTGCTATCCAAAACATTGGGTCCCTGTATGCTGTTGGCAAACAAACTGACCTTAACCTCTGCCTCTCTGGTAGATGGCCTCATCATAGACTTGTAAATAGCTGATGCTAATATTTGTGACAGAAACTAATCTGTGTACATCTCTGTACATCACACGAGAGAGAGGCTTCTTTGGATAGTGGTGCCTACTTTTCTTTATCCACTGGACAAATCTTTATTTTAAGAAGAAAGATGGAAAGCCTAACTCTCCACTCCCATTTCTGCTTTTAGTCTCCATGGAAAAATCTTGGTCTGATGTGATTAAGAAAAATCTTATTTCCTTCCTAAATTTGTTCCTTAGCTGGACACTCTATTTTCTACCTATATCTGTTGACTAATCTTTTTGTTTGCTTGTTTTGCTTTATTTCACTTCTTTTATTTAATTTTTTTAATTTTTTTTTTTTTTTTTAATGGTGAGTTGATCCTGACTGGAAGCCAGGTGCCCAACAAGCTGCTCTAAAGCTCCCCTCCTCAACTAGACAGGGTGGGATAGAGAAAACTTGTAGACAAAGTCAGCTTAATGAAGCAGAAACAAAGGAAACCAAAAGATTTATTCTCTCCTTCCCATCAGCACGTGATGTCCAGCCACTTCCTAGGAAGTGGGGCTTCAGTAGTGTAGTGGTTTCTCTGAAAGACAAACATCATTATAGTAGAATGCTCCCCCTCCTCCTCCTTTCTCTCAGCTTTTATTGCTCAGCAGATATCATGTGGTATGGAATATCCTTTGGGTCAGCTGTCCAAGCAGTGTCCCCTGCCAAGATCTGCACACCCCCATCCTACTGACTGGGAGTGGAATGTTAGAGAGACAACCCTGATGCTGTGCCAGCTCTGCTCAGCAATAGCCAAAACACTGGTGTGTTACCAACACTTTTGCAGCTACCAATGCACAGCACAGGCTGTGAGGGCTGCCAGGGGAAAGGTTAACTCTGTCCCAGTCAGACCCAATACAATAATTGTTATCCTAGCAGGTGACTTATGAAATACCAAAATGGAAATGCTCTCTCAAGAACTGGCTTTAGCACACTGCTGCCCTGCAGTCATCAGAATGCCACACACCAAACCATCATAAATATAGTGCTGCACAGGCCACATGGTAAGATGTGTATTTGCTTAGCTTCAAAAACGTCCATAAGTCACGGCATCTGTTCTTGAGCTGAGTATTTTAATTTAATAGACCATGATGCCCTTTTTGCCTATGCTATCCATTATGTATGATAATGAGCAAAAGCCATTTCTCTTAGTTTAACATAAAAAATAAAAATTCAGAGCTAAAAAAGAAACTGTTATGAGGGTAAATCTAATTCAAAGTGAGGGCCATGTGACTGACTGCTGATTTATATGGGACTATATATCAAGCCATAAGGGATTGAAAGAAAAGCAATACTAGCTCTTACAGTGTTACAATGCTTTTCACTGGGTCAAGTTTTCTTCCCTTTACAACTTGCAAATTCCATTCCAAGTTGTTTGAACGTGTGTGTTGAATGTAGCTTCAACAGGACTATAGATATTTCCAGGTTTGGGGAATTTTGCAGTGACCACCCATGGGCGTGAGAAGGGATTGTACCCTTTTCATCAGGTTAAAAAAAAAAAAAAACAACAACCCTGCAGACCTTTCTGCTAACCTTATATATGTTTTTGTTTGGACCTTGCCTACTACATCTCCAGATTAGTTGTTTTTCTTTTGTTTTGTTCCATTTTCATCTCTGCAAATCTGAGTTTGGATCCTTTTATTTTTCATGTACATTTCTGTGTTTTTCTTGATCTGAGAAGTCTCCAGGCTTAAGCTCTTAAAATGCATCTCATGGGCAAGTGTCTTCTGTTTAGCATCTTTTCAAGGGAACTGAATCTGCTTATTCAGTTTACTGTAAGACTGCAAATAGTCAAGACTTTCTTATTCCAGCTTTAGCTATTGTGAATGAACCTAAGAGTTTTTTTCCCTTACAGCTGCAGATAGATATTTTTTCCAGAATACTTTCTAGAATATTACATTTGAGCAGAAGCCTGCAATGAGTAGGAACTCTAAATCTCCTATTGCACCCTTTTCATCAGGTTTAGATGTAAAACCCCAGCAAAGTAGTAGTTTGCTGTGTCTGAGGCACTTACTAACTCCAGAATTTATTCAATTTCATCAATTTGGTGTGAATTCTACAAAGCCATAAAGCAGACTGGCTCATAAAAGTAAATTTTGTCCTCATTAATGTCATCGTATGCAGCAGAAGGACTAATGGCATGCTGTATTTGGTTTATGTGGCAAGGTTTTGGTACCAAAGGGGGGTGGAACCAGAGGAGGCTTCTCTGAGAAGAAACTAGAACCTTTCCCCACATTAGATATAAACCAAGAAGAGTGAGAAATGGGAAAGAAATAACCATCCAAGCACCAAGGTCAGTAAAGTAGGAAGAGGGGAGGTGCTTCAGGTGCCAGAGTAGATTTCCCTTCAGCCTCTGGTAAACACCATGGTGGCACATGTTGTCCCACTGCACCTTGCCAGAGCAGGTGGCTGTGCTCTGGAGAAAGGTGCATTTAGATTTGTTTCTCACTCTACTCTGTTTAATTGGTTATAAATTCTATTCATTTCCCCAAGTAAAGTCCCTTTTGGCCATGGCAGTAACTGGTAAGTGATCTCCCTGTCCTTATCTTGACTCTTGAGCTTTTTGTTATATTTTTCCTTGGGCCCTGTTGAACAAGAGGAGTGGTGGAGTGGCTTGGTGGGCATCTGATGGCCAATGAAGGTCCACCCACACTGTATGGTGCAGACAACATTTAAACACAGTAGTGTAGTGACTGGATTTACAATAGTGCCAATCCCTCAGGAAAGCCAGAAATGCGCTGAAATCTGAAGACTGCCAAGTTATGTTTTCTAGACATCTCTTGACTGCAAAGCAGAAGATACCTTGACATATCATCTCTAGGTCATACTTTCCTTTTTCCCTCTTTCTTTCTTGGATTCATCAGAGAGTTAATTCTCTTTTTAGCCACACAGGCTGACTGTGGAAGTGCTCATCCAGTTTACGTTGCTGATTTGCTTTTTCCTTATTGAAAAGGCAAGTGACTGCCTTGATTTCTAAAGAGAACCTGCACCAATCAACTCTTCTTGCCACTTCCTGAGCCAGTCTTCTGTGTTTGGGCTGCTGAGGTGCCACTGCTTAATAATAGATCCTGAAGGCTCCTCGTTCTGCACTTCAGATTCCTCAGTGCAGAGACTAATTAGACGCTAGCAGCTCTGGACTGTACATGCACATTTTCCCTGGTTCTCCCCAAGTGACTTCTGAACATCACTGACAGTTTCCTCATCTCCTGGCTTAGCAGAGAAGTTTTAATAATTAATCCTATTTAAGCCTTGGTGATTTTTTTTTTAAGTCTTCCCATCTCTTCCCAGTCCTCTACCCAGCAAAGGGGGTTCTTCGCTTTCCCCTTCCACCTTGCCTTCCTCTCCAGTTTTTTCTGTCTGTCTATACTACACTTTTCCTTTCAAGCTCAATTAAGACAACAAAAGTATTTATTATTGAAATACTAAGGGGTTTTTTTTGTTGTCAGATAAATATGAAGGAAGATATTTTTGTTGTAAAAAACTAGTAGAAAATAATCTACGGAGTAATAAAATGTGCTAGAATTTTCTCAAATTCTCTTCAGCCCATAACCTATGCTCACAGGGAATATTTTTCACAGTAGATGTGTTCAAAATAGGATCGTATCTACCGCAGTCTTGGGAGATCTAGTGGGATGAAACAGCCTCATGAGCTGTGTGTGAGTGACTTCCCTTGGGTGCATCTGAATTCCCCTTTGTGTCTGCTAAACTGCTTTTTCCTGTGAGGAACTTCAAGGGGGTTTTTCAGGTGTTACAAAGGCTGTATCTCAATGCTACACTGACTCATGTTTTCAGGTGATCTCAACAGCCATAAGAGATGGACACTGAAAAATTTCAACAACTCCTACATCTAAAATAAAATAAAATGTCCCTTGCAGAAATGTAAAGTGAATGGTCACTTACACTTTAGGATTTTTATGCCTTACCCAGTACAATAAACCTCTTCTGTATCTGCTGTTGTCAGGCTGGTTTAAAGTCTTTGTAATATTGTGCATCACATGCCTGCTGTGTTATAATCAAGTTGAGTCAATGACATACTGAGGATTATTAATAAACTGTACTCACAGTAATCTTATTTTCATTTGGCTAGCAGTTGCACTGCAGATAAATTGACTTCTAAGTAATCAGATTGATTAATCATATGACTTCCCATTAATAAGACGCTGGTGTTTGATGAGAAGTGTTCTTCTTTCATCTACCATTGATGTAGCAATCCCAAAAGACACAAAGTTTATGTCTGGCATAATACAAGAAATAGGAGTGTCATTCAAATAAAATTTCATTGATTGTAAGGGTTCTTTTCCACAGACAGTTTGCTAATATTTTAATCTTTTCAGCAACATATGCAAAACCTGGGCTCTTCCAGCCTAACACCAAAACATGATTCGAACCCACATTTTTATGTCACATAGGAATCACCTGTGGTTTAGTCTTCTTTTCTTCTGTATGGTTATGGCTCTTTGGCCAAATAGTTTATTTTTCAGCTCTTGAAGAAGGAAGACCCTGAGATTAGCACCGTGGGTTCGAGCATGGTGCTAGTAACACCAAGGTGGTGTTTTTGATATGTATGGGCCATTCACTCAAGACCTGGACTCAATGATCCTTGTGGATCCCTTCCAACTCAGACTATTCCCTGTTTCTGTGAAGGTTGTGCATCAGAGAAGAGCCCACATAGGATTCATTGTGGGAACTGTAATATATCTTGAAATCCCAGTTTAGCAGGGAGAAGAGGAATACATAACTGCAAAAGTCATTCAGCTCCAGACATAGGAACCTTAATGTTGAGATTGATGTTATATTTTTTCTTTTTTTTTTCTTTTTTTTATTTATTGTACTGATGCAGCACCCATCTTTCTAAACTTATTAATTTGATCTTTGTTTTTTTTTTTCATTGCCATTTGCTGTATACTGACTACAAAACAAAATGTTATGAGAGATTGATAGAGAAGAGAAAGAGAGAGAAGGGAAAGGGGAAGGCTGAGGGAGAGGGGTGTGGTGAGGGAAAGCAAGGCAAACCAGGGACAAAAAAACCCCCGGTGTTAATTTTGTAAAAGAACTAAAATTCTGCAAAGGACTAAAACTGTTGTTTCTTTTTAAAGAAAGAGCAATGTAAATTTTTATTTTCCCCCTCTTTTTCAGAAAATTAGCAGAGGTTTTACATCTCCTGGTAGGAAAAAAAAAAAAAAAGGAGGGAACGTGATGTGTCTGGTAGGCTGTGAAGTTGCCAAGCCTTTATTTAATCTCTTTCTTGTTTTGTCTTTCTTAACTTTGTACCAAGGGCAATGTTTTACAAGCAATGTCTAATTATTTACAAACTTAAGGCATAGTTAAGATTCTGGTTTTACCAATTTACAATGTGAGCGTGTAAGATCCCTCGAAGTGTTTGAGGGTGGGGCTTTGAATAACCTGGCCTAGTGGAAGGTGTCCCTTCCACTCATGACAGAGTGTTGGAACAAAATGATCTTTAAGGTCCCTTCCAACCCAAGCCATTCGATGGTTCTAAGATAGCTGATATATATAATTTAACTTTTTTTTTTTTCTTAAGTAAAATTTAAAAAAAATCCCAGTATTTAAAACAACTTTTACTTATAATTACTCCATGTAACTAATCCAGACTGCAGAAGTGTAATTTACCTCAGAATTTTATCTGGGATTGTTAATTTTACATGGAAATGGCTTTAGTTTTCATCTCAGACTTCTCTGCTTTGGTGTGTGTGTAATGGCAAGTATTTCTTTCATGTGTTAGCATGTGTTTGTCATGGGTGGTTTTAAAAGATTCCTTGGGTGTCTTGAAGATGCAAATGGTGATTATTTGTGATTGGGACTACAGCAGATGTCCAACACATAATTATTCTAAAATAGTAAGAGAGCTGATAGAGTGCTCTTTATCAGATGTAATGACAAGTATCTTTAATCAGTGTGTTCAGGGCACCATTTGTGATAATTACTGATGAAGTCTTTAATCTTCAGTGGCCTGAAGATAAATGGCTGATCTTTAGAAAGAACTAAATGATTTCCTAGTGGTAGCAGAAAACATGGTAACTAATAATGTGACAATAACTGGTTTCTTTAATCATCAGCCTGTGTGTTTGCTGTGGTTCTTACTTTTTGACCTGGCATATGCAGAGTACAGCAAGGCATTGATCTGCATTATGATAGAGTTCAAAACTGGGATTAATTTAGGTTTAGTCCTGAAACGTGGTGTTGGAAAAGCTTTGCAATCTTTTTGCTGTGGGTGTTCAATCAAAATGTCATGAAATCATCTGGAGATTCTTGTGAGACTCCAGATAGGAGGGTAATGCAGTCTTGTTCTGGAGAAAATCCTCTGGAATTGTTCATATTGGACTGATAAGTTGTTCCTTTTGTAAAGTGATAGAATCTGGATTGAAGTTGCAATTCTTGCAATTATATTTTTCACTATTTTTCTTCATTGTTTATGTACTGTGAAGAATCAGGCTGCTCCACTTGCTTTCCGAATCTCCTTGTTTCTCTGCATACCACTGTGAAAAATTAAATCACACCTAGACTTGTATAACTTAATTACGGCTAAGTTAGAGGGTTGTGAGTAGAGTGCTAAAAGGCAGACTAAGCATGGAGGATTTCTTTCTCTTTCACTGCTACTATTGCAGTTACATACTGAAGAATTTATTTGGTTCCCCTCACCATAATTTCTCACTTTGGGGGTGAAATCCACTGATGTGGTTTGCACAGTCATTCACTTGGTAGACATTCTTTCAATTCAAGTTTTTCCTCTCTACTGATTTCAGCATTGATTTTTCAGGAAATTTATAGGAAGGGGCTTGGGAGATAAGTTTTTTTCTTTCTTCCCTGAAATAAAATGCAGGAGCAGCAGGAACAGCCTTTCTACTCTCTTCAGGAATTGGACTTGGCTGTTCTCTGCCTTTCAAAAGGACTTTCCATGATTCACTTTTTCTTTCTTCTCAGTATCTTTTCCCAGTGGTATTTTGTTGAAAAATCATGTTCATATGCCCGAAAGAACACTACAATAATTCCCACTGACTGATGATGAGAGAGTTCTTGAAGGGAGACCTAATCAACTCTCATAGCTTCTGAGCTGACACCCTTTCCAGCAGGAGCAGAGATGCCAACAACAGCACAGTCAAGATCCATCATCTGAAAGCCAAACCTTTGCTGCTGGCAAGTGTCCCAGACAGCAGCTTTGGGACTGGAGAATGAGAAAAGAGATTCCCTCTTTTTCCAGCCACTTTGTCTTGCTTTGTGGAAACAAATCTTCCAGTGGCAGCAAAAGTGTATACCTCTGTTCACAACTATTACATCAGTCATAATGATCCAAGAAACAGTTTCACAGCTGATAAGAATCATAAGTTTTGGTGCAGTGCTTGGGAGGAACGTTTAGAAATGTAGTCCCTGCAACATGACTTTGTGCAAAAACGACTGACAGTGCTCCAGTGATCTCACAAATTCTCCAAGGATCCGACAAGTTTCAGCAGTCTGACAAACAGAAAAGAATGGGCTAAGGCAATAGAGTTGGGTAACTGTGTTATATTTCTCAAAAGTATTGCCAGACAGAGGTGAATAACATTAGACAGAAGTTTAGCCAATACAGATAAAGAATTTTCTTTTTTAACTTACGTGGCAAGATAAAAATAATTTTAGAAGCTCTTCAGTACAAGAGTATCTTCTGAAGATGACTTAGTCATCTGTTCATAAGCTGTACTCAAGGGTTGTGATGAGTGGCAAAAAAAAAGAAGAAGAAGTACTTGGATTAGAATTCGGTAATGCTTCAAGGAAGCTCTTTACATAACCAGGAAAAGTTGTAAGTATTCATGCAGTTACATATATGAGTATTTGGATAAGAATATGGGCCTAAAGATTTGTTTAGGGTAAGCCAGACACAGTCAGATGTGTATGAGTTTACGCTACTTTGACTGGCATAAACCTTCAGAAATCAAATGTCCAGTCAGTCTGATTTTACAATAGTATTTACCTTTGCTGTTCCCAGCTTCACAGTATGGTATTTGAGTAGGGTCTGATGTATTGTTGATGTCTGTGCACTCACTGACTGTATGATCCCAGGTTATTTGGGTGTGTCATGAAGTGTGAAGGAGCTGCAGTATCATTCATCTGTAGCCTCAGGTTTCTCTCAGGTCAGATAAGGCCAACACCCTATTCCCATCACTTTTCCTCCTTGTCATGTTCATGAAATCACATATTGGTTTGAGTTGGAAGAGCCTTTAAAGGTCATCTAGTCCAATCCCCCTGCAATGACCAGGGATATTGCCAACTCAGTAAGTTTGCTCAGAGCCCTGTCAAACCCGACCTTAAATCTTTCCAGGGATGGGACATCTACCACCCCTCTGGGCACCCTGGTCCAGTGTCTCACCATCCCCTTCATAAAAAAAATTCATCTTTGCAACTAGTCTGAATCTACTCTCTTTCAGTTTTAATCCATTACTCCTTGTCCTGTTGCAACAGGCCCTGTAAAAAGTCTGTCCCTATCTTTCTTATGTCTACTCTTTGATGACCCAAAGCAAAATTCACTGTCATCTCACAGGTTTTTGTTAGGTCTTGATACAATCTGTAATGTCTCTGTTGGAATTAGGTCTAACTGGCATTGGTAGACAGTTAGTTGATGAGAAGCAGGGGTGAAAGGCTGAGCAGAACAGAGAGGTACCCCCAAAGCAGTGTTAAGTCATATTTTTTGCAGGTGGTAAAGCTCTGTTTTTGATCTGAATATTGTGTTTCTTTTGTAAACAAATGCAGTTTGACTCTCCAGAGCTGTCAGTAGTCAGTCTCTTTCTCCTCTACTGAAGTCATTAAAAGTATTTTATTTAAAACCATAAAATGCTGGCCTGCAGAATAAATGGTAAGCTACTCATAGCTCATGAAATTTGATTGTCTCTGAGTGTAAATTACTTGAGGGCTGGTATATGTACTATGCATAATACAGGAGGTATCTACTGGGCTAGGAAAATGAACCCTTTAAATGTACCAGTTATGCAAATTTATACAGTTCCAACTATTCAAAAGTGCCCCATTTTATAGCAGTAAATTATAGCAGATTAATGTAATTGCCTTAAAGTTATATACCCTGGAAAGTTTCTGATTAGCCTTTACTTCTGTTTCAGTGTTAAAATACAAATTCTTGATTTCTGTAGGGATAAAAAGGACTGTATATTATTTTATAATTGGCTTTGCCATTTGATGTATGTTTGCCTGCATGTAAAAGACCTATAAATGATTCATTGCCTGGGAGTGTCATAAGTGAAGAGTTCAGGAATCTGGCATAATGACAGGATTAGACTTTGAGCTGTTTCCTGGCAGCAAAAGACACAGAAACAACATCCCTCCCACATCAAAGAAACCAGACCAGCATTACAGCACCTGGACCAAAGAACAGCAATTTTTTTGCAGACCAAATGTTTGCAAGAAGAAAGGTGCTTTTAAGCCAAGCGGTAAATGAGTTTTCTGTGTTTCATTGGTTGAAATAAAATAATGCTCATTAAAAAGAGGTTTTGAAACATTTTTAAAAGAAAAATCTAATGGAAGTCATTTGGTCACTTTGAAGACTTCAATTACCTGAGCCACAGCATTATCTTCAGCAAAATGACCGGGGAAGGAATGGAACATTGATTTGACTTACTTAGTTTTACAAGAAACCTTGGAGTAGGATCTTGCCAGAGATCTTCTGCTGATTATTTTTCACAATACAATAATGGACAAAATTCAGGTAACTTGAAAAATAGCACATTTAGACCCAGTGAAAGGATTCTTTTTTCCCCCATTTCTGTAGACCATAAGAGAGCTGGTATAACACATTGCCAAAGAGTGCTTCTGTGAACTTTGTAGGATTTGACACAATTGTGCAAAATGACAGCACTGACAATTCCTGTAGTCCTTATTCTGAAAGGATGGGAACTGTGAAGGCTGTGGCACAAACCAATATTTGGGCAATTTAAGGAAGACTTTGCCTGAAGGCAAAGTGATTTCTGAAGCTGTCAGGGCTTAGGCTGATATTTTGTTTTCTTTACCTCTATCCTGTCAGTGAGTATTTGATACTTGACTGTGATCAGTTGCTAAGCACAAGACTTGTTGGATTTCTCTTCTAGTTTGACAAAGCCTATGCAAGTCAACATATTTTATGCTCCTCTTTGGGGAAAAATGAGAACTCAATCATGAACCAAGTAGAAACACTGGGGTATGCAAGAGCATTTGTAAATAAAAATAATAATAATAATAATAATAATAATAATAATAATAAATAATAGTGCTATCAACAGAGACATGATTTCTTCCCACTTGCATATGAATCATAGGAACCTACTTGGTAACACTCATGGCTGTGTAACAGACTGAAGGAAACAATAAAATAAAAAATCTGCCTTGGTAACGAAATGTCAAACTACTTAAAAAATGAACCCATAAAGGTTGAAGCAATTTGTCACTGTCAAAAGAAAGTTAAATATTTCCTTTTCAGCTATTGTTTGACACTGTTGCTAATGTTTAAATTTACCAACCTGAGGAAGAGATCAGAAATAGTGTTGTGAATTTTTTATTTTTTATCTCCATTTGTGAAGACAAAGCTAATTAACCAACGTGCAGCAACTGCTCTGACTATAGACATCTCCACAGTGAATTCTAGGCAAAGCTCTCAAATAAACAGATTTGGGTGGGCATGGTTGGCACCATATCTCTTCTCTCCTATGAGATGCTGTGTGATCAAGAACTAAAATGACCCACTAGGAACTAAAATGACCCATTACTTTAAGATAATGCCTATTGTAAAAGTCATCTCAGAAGTCAAGCCTGAGGGAGCAGAATGGCAGGATTCAAAGTCATCTTGACTATGTGAAATAGTAGCTTGGAAAGCAAATCGTGCAATTTTTGAACATCCTGTTTATAGGCAAGAGTAAGAACACATCACAAATCCCAAGGGGCTCATGTCCCTATACCCTTTTTATTAAAGTAATTATCAAGTCTTCTTGGTTTCTTGGTGGCACCATGCCATGTTGCAAGACACTAGATATATGTTCCCCACAACTAATACCAGTGAGTGCTGATTAAAGCAAAGGCTCAGGCCTTGAGATTGATGGGGAATATAGACAAATAGACCATTTTTTTAGGGGGGTGTGTCTGGCCTTTTTGCATTCTAGGTTTCCCAAGAAAAAGAAATATATCTTATTTTATATTGCACTTATATGATGCTTGAATAACAGTCCTCAGATTTTGCTTGTGGCAGCATCAAACTCATAAAGGTCTTTTTGACAAAATGCAAACAGGAAATGAGGAAATTCATCACCTTATTTAAGTGGTACTTGATTTTTTATCATCCCTTTAGTATTCTTTCTGCACTTTTGTCCTCTCTTGTTCATAGTATATTCTTTACTTGGGACAGCAGCATTGCTGTCTTTGCCCTTGGGTCTTTCCTTCTGCGAATTCTGCTTCTCCTTGTTTTACCCCAGTCATAAAGAAGAGATACAGAAACAAAATACTACTTAGAGCAGGCAGCAATTCATCCTCTTCCATTTCGTAGTACATGTCTATCAAAGAAAGACTTCAGTCTTATGTCTCCATCTAATTTCTCCTTACTGATAGATGAGGATCTATGTCCACTTTGTCATCAAATTCCTCACTTGCTAGCTGTGGGCTCTGTTTGCCTCCGTTTGCCTCTGCTCAGCTTATAATGCTGATCTGTAGTCAATGGGCTGCAGCAATGAGCTAACCTTACAATTCAGATATCTTTCTCTAACTCAAGTTACTGCTGTGTATAATTTGGGCATGATTTGTGTACCAACAGGGTCATAAGTACCAGAACATCCTAGACAATATATTTTGCTACACCTTCAGATTCAAAATAGACAACAATAAACTTAGTCTTCAAAATAAACAAATTTTTCAGGCTGCAGGAACACTAAAAGGCTATCCTTTATCTTATGACAAGTTGGTGTTCCAGTATTTGAAGTAAGTAATTCTTTCTCCATTTATGGACATATTTGTAGCTGAGAATAGTTTTAAGAGTAGCAGGATGTCAAGTGGATGAGTTTTTTAGGCTTAAAATGGCAGCTTTGTGAGCTGCTGTCTCAAGGTTTTCACACAACTCAGGCACAGTTTGCTGGGAAATTTCATGTGTCCCAAGCTAAGTTTTCATTGTCATGATCTGCTGTACAAAGAGATTGACATTGTTTGCTATAGGAAGATTTCATTGATGTGGCTGCTCAGCACATCCTATGCTTAGGGGCAGAATATCAGTCAGGATAACCCTGACCAGTCTGATGACAGTGATTATACTCTACCTTAGAAATAGAACTCATCAAATATTTGATCCCTTTCATATATAATTTTGAGGTAATTTCTGCAAACATTTTGGAAAAGTAGAAAAGGAGCCAAATTTCTGAAAGCCCAAACTTGAGTAGTAGCAGTGGGACAAGTGCTGTGAGACTGGTGTTATTTCAAAATTTGAATGACATGCCAATGATGTAGGGTCAGCCTAGTTCTGCTCTTACATGTTGTAGCACATTGACATGGCATTTTCCTAACAAGAGGGAGACCCCCAATACTGTGGTCAAAGACAGGAGAGAGTGATGTGACTGCTGAGTTCAGTCCACCAGCTATGTGGGAAACTAAAATAGTCATTACTATAGTGAGTTGGAATATATTTTCCATATGAACATCCTCTCTGCATCCTACTGTTTACTGCTCCCCACGTTATGTAATTGCTGTGGTATCCTGTGCTGTTACATGACTCAGCACATGACAATTTATCAAGCTTCACAATGGACAGGTGAGTTTACAGTATGATTTAATTTCTATTTTTAACACATTAAGAGGTTGTACAAGGTTTGTTACAGTGCTTAAGTGAGGTCTTGAAATGTGAAGTCACAATAAAAAAATCACTAAAAAAAAAGTTTTTTTTAAAAAAGAGGAAAAAACCCTTTCACTCTGAACAAGGAAATAATTGTTGACTTAATGTTCCTTTTTTGCCAGTTTGGGCATTGAACTGTAAAATCAATTATTCCTGCAGCTCTTGTCATATATGAAGAGAGATTCAAGCCTAAAGTCACTTTCTCTCTGGCAGTGACCGGCGCTGCATAATAGAGCCTGGCATTTCTAAATAGGAAGCTGTGGTCCCTGTTGTTGTTGGTTTTATTAAATAAAGAGCATTTCAGAGTGACCATTTGCTTTGGGTCTGTGCTTCAGAAAGAACCATGGAGCCAAGTAGTTTGGTGCATGCAGTGTGATAGAAGTTCACTGTGTTTAACAGCATATTCTGCCAAACACTGGGAAAGAAGTGGCATCTGCAAGAGAACTGAGTTTAATTTGTTCATTAGGTCCAAACTAGCCCACATACATTGGAAAACTATCTTCAGGCGGCTCTTGTTTCAGCCATGGCCATACTGTCCTGCATGGACATGAACGCTGCAAGGACAAGATGAGACCTTTGCATCCCTACACACCACTTCCATCTCAGGTCCCTCGCATTCCTAATTTTTCTCTAAATTAAAGGATTTCCAAGCTCACACTAGATGTGCTCTGGGCCTGGTTGTCAGCTTGGAGTCAGCACTTACTGTTGAGTGAAGAATCCAAATCATGATGTCTGAAACATTTGTCCCGTCTGAGTGAAGAAAATACCTATTCAAAGTCAGGATGCCCTGCAGTTCTCTTCCTCTGTTCAAACCTAAGAATTAATTTTTATTTTATTTTTTTTTTTAAATAAATGCTGGGGTGGAACTTCTCTGCCCATCTCTGAATTGTCTGTGTCCAAGTTTCTAGTTTAATACACACCCTGTGTAAAGAGAGGAGCATTTATAGGGATTAGTGCATTATAAACATGATGAAGAGGGAAATTTTGCAAGGGTGTGTAGTGATAGGACAAGGGGAAATGGTTTTAAACTGAAGGAGGGGAGATTTAGATTGGATATTAGGAAGAAATTCTTTCCTGTGGGGGCAGTGAAGCCCTGGCACAGGTTGCCCAGAGAAGTTGTGGATGCCCCATCCCTGGAAGTGTCCAAGACCAGGTTGCGTGGGGCTCTGAGCAACCTGATCTAGTGAAAGGTGTCTCTGCCCATGATCAGGGTTTGGTACTGGAGCACTAGGAGCACTCCAACCCAAACAGTCCTATGGTTCTATAACATCAGCATTTGGAGTAGAGTGGATGAACTGTTCTCCAAAAATGCCTGTTTGTCTCTATCTGCTATGAAGTGAGTCCAGGCTGATAAGCTGAACTGGACATGTTTACAGTCTAAAAGTTTTGCTAGATACTAATCTCACCATTCTTATGTAATCAAACTGTGACATGTGTTAGAGCTTTGATCATTGTCCCTTCTGTAACTAACTGCAAACACTTGTAAGCAAAGCCATTATTATGCTATAAAATCCTGGGAAGCATTTATCTGTTATTTAGTCATTTATTCGTATACTTAATATCAGACAGTATATAGCCTTGATGCGAAGAGAAAAAACTCGTCTGCCAGCTGCTAATCTGTATGATTACACAGCATAAAGCCATCTCCACCCCAGCCAGAGCCGCAGCTGAACATATCCTTCCCTGTTGCTAGGTATGCAACTGGAATCAAAGCATTTGTGGCACTTTCTGATGTCCTAAATGCCAGTTCTAATGGCACAATTGTGTTAATGTCACTGAACAGGACCTCCTTATTTATGTCTGAGTATGTACATACAGGTGGGAGAGATAAAAAGTGTTAACAAGTGTCCTTTTAAAAACTGACTGGTTTTATGCTGCTGCCTGCAGCGATGAGTAATAACAAGGCAGCTCTTCAGCTCAGGGGTCCGTGTTTGATCACAGAAACAGGAGTGGATTTGCTTTCCTTATCTGTGAGTAGGCAGCATGGACCCTCTTTAATCAGAAAGGACAATGTATCGAGGCCCTTTTTGATGTCTTCACTGCATTATTTTTGTTGAGGAGATCAGAATTTACACCTTAATGTGTACATATTAATAAATATGTAAGGTTACCTATAAAGACCAGGTTTATGTATATATATATAAAATATAAATAATATATTATAATATATAAAATAATATTATATTTTGTATATGTGTGTCTAACCTGGCCCCTTTTTTTGCATAAACTGGTATTTTCAAACATTTTTTTCCCATAAAATTGTAATTATTCAGTATTGCTGTATCATCTCTTAGCCAAAGGATATCTGTTTGCTTTGTGAACGTTTCCTACACAGACTCTTGATAATAACAATATGACGATATGGACTAATATGTGTCATTTTCATGCATATATCTGCCAGAGGGAAATTAAAGCATAGCCAGAGGGTGATAGTGAATAGGGTGACATCAGGCTGGCGATGTCACTAGTGGGGTTCCTCAGGGCTCCATTCTCAGCCCAATGCTCTTCAACATGTTCGTTAATGACTTGAGCACAGAACTCAAAGGAATACTAAGTTTGCTGACCACACTAAAATGGGAGGAGCTTTTGACCCCCTCAAGGGCAGAGAGGCCCTACAAAGAGACCTCAGCAAATTAAAGAGATGGACAATCCCCAACCCTATGAAGTTCAACAAGGTCAAGTGGTGAATTCTGCACCTGGGATGGTGCAACCCCGGATGTAAGGACAGCCTGGGGAATGAGATGCTGGAAATGAGTGCCAGGAAAGGGACCTGGGGGTCCTGATGGCAAGTTGGATGTGAGTCAGCAGTGCCCTGGCAGCCAGGAGGGCCAACTGTGTCCTGGGGGGCATCAGGTAAAGCATCACCAGCCGGGCGAGGGGGAGGAATATTGTGGCAGTTTTGGGCACCACAATATAAGAAAGATATTAGAGTGTCCAGAGGAGGGCAACAAAGATGGTGAAGAGCCTTGAGGGAGGCCGCATGAGGAGCAGCTGAGGGCACTTGGTCTGCTCAGCTGGAGATGAGGGGACTGAGGTGAGACCTCACTGCAGTTACAGCTTCCTGACAAGGGGAAGCAGATGGGCAGGCACTGGGCTCTTCTCTGTGGTGATCAGTGACAGGACTTGAGGGAATGGAAGAAAGTTGTGTCAGGGAAGGTTTACTTTGAATATCTGGAAAAGGTTCTTCACCCAGAGGGTGGTGAGTTGGGCACTGAACAGGCTCCTGAGGGAAGTGATCACAGCATCAAGCCTGACAGAGTTCAAGAAGCATTTGGACAACACTCTCAGGCTCAAGGTGATTCTTGGGGTGTCCTGTGCTGGGCCAGGAGTTGTACTCATTAATCCTAATGGGCCCCTTGCAATTCAGGATATTCTATGATTCTATGATCTATGATTCATACAACTTTTCTTGTGCCAGATGATTCAGTGCTCATCTTGGAAGAAGTATACCTCCTGTCAGACACTGCTCTGACTTTCATGAGATGTTTTCCCCAGTGCTTAATTTACTGCTGAAGCAATGTTTTTACGGCTTTAATTTTCTCTATGGTGATGTATAACGCTAGAGATCAAGTGGAGGAAATGGATTTTTTCCCCTTCTTATTTATCATCATCAGAATTGTTCAAAAACTTCTGTAGAATATCTTACATGTGCTTTTACGTGAAGAGCCATCAAGAGTGTAGGCACTTGTGATTATATAAAGGATCTAACGTAACCTTAGGTTCAGTTTTCAGAGGGATGTGGTAAATAGACTTCAGACAAGCTGAGGAGATTTCAGAATTTGGCATAATTTTTACTGAATAGAAATAATAAAAAAAAAATAAAAATAAGAAATGTCCCCTAAAAGAAAAATCTGAAAAAAAAACCCCTACAACAAAACAAAACACCTGTGTATGAACTAAAGCATTTTGAGCTGTTTTGGCCCTTTAAATTCTATGATATATTGCTATATGAACATGATCTTGATAAAAAAAAATCAGAACTCTGTCAGTGGTTTTCCAGATTTTTCTCCTTCATGGGAAATTGGGGCAACCCGAGAAGCATTTTTGTTTTAGTAGAATGATATTTTTAGATGGAAAATTTCTTATCAGATACTTTTTTTGGCCACTTCTTCTTCCTTAGCCACTTGTAATTAAGAAACTGACTGTGTTTAGAACAGTAACTTATAGTACTGAAGCCATGAGACATAATCATTTGAGCCAATCAGCATAATTATCTTCTACCTTTTTCTCAAATCTGATTCTTCGTATTTTTGAAGGGTCTCAAGTCAAATACTTTCTATCTGCTAATTTTGTACAAAGTGGAAATTATCACTAAATCTGACTCTAATGTCAAATATTTTTTCTAATGTGTTATAATCCCAATGATTTTGACAAAGTAGCTTCAACTTTTAGAGGTAATATAAATGTCAAACTGTATCTTGTATTTATGAAATACCAACCTACCTTTTCTTACATAACAGATTTAGTGAGAGGCATAGCATAAATAGTTCCATATATTGTCAATGTCTTTCTAACTATTGTCTTTTATTGACATTTTAGATTACTGTTATTAGTGTTATATAAAATGAGTTTAAATATGACATAATGATTTTAGTCTTTAGAGCTTTGAATAATGAACCATCATATCAAGTAGCAGGCTAGCAAATCAATACAGACAATGCAATTTATTAAGTTGATAGAATATGTACATTCAAATGCATCCCAGTCCACTGTATTGGTTTATCTTACATATTTGGTTCTAGGTTTTGCTTTGCTTAATGGAAAGTACTTCATTTTCCCAGTTTCCATAACTGTTTGTCCCATAAGTCTGCTGTCCTCCTGTTAGTGGATATATTAAAAGAAAGAGGTTTGTAAGCACTGGCTTATGTTGTTGTCACCCAATCCTCAAGAAAGTTCTGTGTTCACATGTCTGCTGCTGGCAGATGCAGAACACAGAGATGCATTGTTTTTCTGCCAGATAGGATCAAGGTTTGTGTACCATGCCTGTTATATGTAGTCTGTATTTGCTCTGTTAGACAAATATTTAAAATTTCTTTCTTTTTTTTTGGCTGCCCATTTTTACCTCACTTTTAGATATTTCATGACTTTTCATCTATGTCTCAAAGAAGACCCCCCATTTAGGAAAACTTAGAACCGTTTAGAGTCACCATTTAGAAAAATTGGTGGGAGCACTGGTAGAGTGGCACATACACAGAAAGCATCTTGAGCATGCAGTGTTTGCTGAGGAAACCAGGCTGAGAAGAAACAGCGTGTCACCACAGAACAGCATCCACGAGCTGGCCACTGTGGATTCTCATGTATTTGAACCGTGGTTTATTTTCAGATTTGTCAGTAATTTTTTGCTGCCTGGCACAGGAATCTAGATGTTGTTTGTTTTGATGAATGAATTAATGAGGGGGAGTTGTTTTGGTTTGGCATTTTTCCATAGCTGAATGGAGATGTAAATATACATATATAGACACACATATGGAATCACAGAATAATTAAAGTTAGAAAAGACCTTTAAGATCCTCACGTCCAACTCAGCACCACCATCGTGTTCACCATTAAATCATGTCTTCACTCCACACTCTTTTTGAACACTTACAGGAATGGTAATTCTACCATTTCCCTGGGTAGCCTGTTCCTAAGCTTGAAAACCCTTTCAGTGAAGAAATCTTTCCTAATAGCCAATCTAATCCTCTACAATAACTCTATATGTACACATTTTCCTATGTATACTGTATATATTTATAAAAATATTCTCCGTCAACCCAAATGCAGAATTTTTCTGGTGTTTTTTTTTTTTGTTTCTTTTTTTCCTATGAAATATTCTCATTGAACATTTTTCATTTTAAACCATCTGTATTCTTTTATTCCCTTTGAATTTCATGTCATTTCTGCCATAAGAATGGCTCATAAGACATTCTTTGCCTCTTTGGTCTTCTCTGAGAGTTCAATTAAATATATTTACATGATAATCTCTTTAAGACAAAAATAATTTCTGACATGTAACCAATTTCAGCAAATGGAGCAAAAACTCATCCTTCTCCTACCACTCCAAAAGCTGTAGATTTTACATTTTGCATTCACAACACTGATTTGATTACCAGGGATATATCATATCTCTTTCAACATGTGTAGTCATATGTGTACCTTCCCATGAAAAGGGAGCATCTGTGGGTCCACTGTTGCTTTATCAGCAAGAAATAAAAAAATGGTTGAAGAAAGGAAAGAAATAAAGGCCAGGATAAATGAAAACCTAAAATAATTTTGGCCACTTAGTAAATCTGTGTTTGCTTTCTATCTCTGTGGAGGTCTATATTTAGCAGACTTTCTCTTGTAGTTGAGATCTCTGTCTTAACTGCAATATAAGTAATATTAATATTTTGGAAATTATGTTTGTGAAAGCATTGTCGGGTTCTGTAATACAAAACATTTTAGCCTTGGTGGCAAGAGCTATGAATTTAAGGGCTGTGTTAAAAATATGAAGTTCAAGTTCATCCTGTAGTTCTGGAATAGCAGACTGTCAGGGTTGGGGCTGTGTCGACACCCGAAGTATTTAGGTGTTAATTCATTGGTGGTCCAGGAACCCTTCTGTTTGTCACCTGTATGGATGAGACAATGGTACAACCCGGGAGAATGTGGCAACAAGTAAAATCAGCATTAACCCATTGCTGTACAACCTTTCTGGGTGGGAATTTTGGTCAGACCCAGAGATTCCTCCAAGAAGTTTCTAGAAAAAATTACCAGTACAACTGGTGCGTTTGGGATAGTGACAAACACCTTGAGTGGTCAGTCTGGCTGTTCCAGAGGTTCTGGTGGGAGTTTCCTGGTACAGAACTGACCAAACCAAGATGAGCCTCTTGTGGTTGGCCAATGGGAAATATTTCTGTAGCGATCTTTCTAGAACAGTCTTTCATAAACAGCTGAGATATTAATGAGTTGTTTTGTAGGAAATTTAAGGTACTCAATAACAATGGTCACAGAGGACCACTCCACACAGTCTGACTGGTGTAGAAATTCAGCAGAACAACAGCTGGGGGAGTCACACCTGGACCACCTGAAGGACACCCTAAGGTCCCTTGCAATGGAGATTCACATCATGCTCTGGACAGAAACCAACTGTCCTGTTCAGGAGACTGGATTCCCATACAAGTGTTACCTGATGAAAAGGTCCAAATAATGTAGAGGCTGGTTGTTTGCTTGGTGTTTTTTTTGTTTGGTTAGTTGGTTGTTGTTGGGTTTTTTTGGGGGGAAGGGAGGTGTTTTGTTTTTTTTTATTTTATTTTTGTGAGGGGCTTTTTGTGTTTTCGTAAGGGCTTTTTTAACACTTTGCAGATATAAATGTTTGTGTAATAATTAACAAGCATAAGAAAACTTGCTTCATATAAGTTGCATGATGCAGCTTCTGATTCCTTTCCTGGTTTGTTTTTTTTCCCCCATTAATCATAAAAATAGCTCTCTATCCTTTGTGTTCTTACACATGTGAAAGAGTATTCTTCAGTTCACATGCTTCAGTCACACCCTTATTTACAGGAAATTGTTATCTTTTAATCCTCTTATTTTTTGAAAAAAAAAAAAAAAATGATAGTGAGGTGTAAACACTAAAGTTTTGGCTCAAACCATAACTAAAATTTCATTTTCAACCACCAACTAACAGGAAATCTCCTACCTTGGAAAACAGCATCTAAAGTAGAGACAAAGAAATTGCTTGGTCCTTGAGTTTAAAGCTAGAATAAAATTTACATCTTAAATGACCAAAATGGGCTTGCAGATGAAAGGGGAAATGCTGTGCTTTCAGAAATTGTATTCATCTTGGGATGCTGAAATTTATTCCTCTGTTTCAAGCAGTTCTCTAGACCTCTCCCAGAAGTAGGTAAGGTAGGCTATCTCTCTCTGCTGCTGGAATACTGTTGAAAACTGAAAAACGTGTCTAGTTAGTCTGGAATGGCTTTTTGGTATCTTAAAATTCTTGACAAGCAATTTGAATCTGAATTGTGAAATGTGTTAAGAATTAGATTAAACATAAAGGGTCTCATTTACCAACTGTTAGTGCTGTTGTTGAACACTGTGCATAGTTAACATAGCTTATGAAATTGCTTTAATACAAAACAAATACAAGCCACTTACTGCATATTACAAAGCGTAAAATCCAGTTGGTGCCTTTTGATATTAGATGGACTGAACATACTGGAAGTGCATATCCACAAATTGTTCTCTGCATTTGAATAATGAATTGGCATGAACCTTGTTTAATGAAGGTGTTTGCTTTTTGCAAGCAATTTTCCTTTCTCTTCTTATAAAGGAAAAGTACATTTATAAAGCAATACACTCTAATTATAGGAGAAATCTGTTGACTGAAAAGAGCATTACACAGGAAATCTATTCATTTAAAAAGCTGATTTATTTAAATGTATTCTGCAGGGATATTGCCAAGAATGTTTAGTTTGTTTGGGGTTGCTGATATTGTAGGCTATTTTCCTTGCCTGGGTAAATCTAGCAGAAGAACATCTTAGAGGATAGACAGGTAAGGGACTGTGACAGTCCAGTGTTGGGGTCTAGCTTTGTACAACATAAACAAATTAAACTGAAGCCTCTACATTTCTAAAACAATAGGCACTTGTTTTTATCTGACATTGGACTAGGTTTTTCTGTATGTGGTCATGCAGTGGGAATTCTGCCTACCCATAGCAAGGGGGTTGGAACTAGCTGATCTGTAAGGTCCTTCCAACCCAATCCATTCAATGATTCTATGACTACTGATGATTACTTCACAGTAAAAAGAGAAATGGAAGAATTAAGGCTATATGAACATGGTTTTTCATGAGAAGAGAGCTTCAGAGCTCTTTAGCTGGCGAGAGTTTATGGCCTTGGAAGAAGAAGCCAGCAACTCAGGAGGACTGCAAGGGTGTTGTAAAGTTATGCAAGGTGAAAATTAGAACAGCCAAAGCCCAGCTAGAACTTGATTTGGCTACTGCTTAAAAGGCAATTAAAATACTTGTATAAATACATTCACAACAAAAGGAGAGCTAAGGAGAATTTCCATCCTGCATTGGATGAGTTTCTAGACTGCCTCTCTTTCCATCATGTCTTGGCTTTCTTGATGTATTTTGTCTCAGGTGATGTTGGCACAATGGAAGAAATCCTTTTGTGTCAGTATTACTAGCCTCTGTGCTCTCATCCAGCTTTGCTATCAGAGTACCTGTAAATCTTAAATCTCAAAATGAAATTTGTCAGGCAAATGTCAGGAAATGTTGTCCCAAAATTTTCAGAAATAGGAAAAGGAAAAAGCCAGAGATACAGTCTGCCAATACAGACAGAGAAGGTCTTGGAAAAGGAAATCAGTTCAGATGCAATACAACCAGCATAGAAAAATCTGTCTACCTACAGACTAGTGAGATTAAAATAATAGTAGATTGAAGGAATTTATGCAGAAGGTCATGAGAATCTCTACAAAGGAAACCAACAACTACTTTTACAATGGATATTACAGGCCCAGGGCAGCTATCAGGCCTTGGTGCAAGATGGGATTGTCAGCTTCAGTATGATTTTTTTTCTTTTAATAGGAGTGTTGTCTTAACCAGAAGTAAACCAATATGTGTCCTCCTGATTGAAGAAACCTGGAAATCTGAGCTGTAGCTATTTAATGAGTCATAGCCACTGTTTTTCCTGAGTGCTAGTTTTATAATAGTGTTTTCCCTTAGAATGAACTTGATTTGTTAGTATTGCAGTCTGAATCCCTGTTTCAGGCTATAACCAAGGAAGTAGGGGATCACCTGAATAAATGCAGAGAAGATGCAATTAAAATAGAGAATGTGAAAGGTTTGCAATCTTTAGGCCATCCCAAAGGAAGACATTTCTTGACATTTCTCAGCTTACTGAACAGTGACGGATGAGCTGATTTAGCTGCAGCAGTTTATAAAATGGCATCATCTGACAGATGCCTGCCCTGCTGGGGTCCCTGCAGACGAGGATGCACAGACCTTAGTTCACATTAGTTTAAACTGTCCCTGAAGTGGATTTAATAATCTCTGTAATGTCCTGCTCTGCATCCTTTGTGTGTGACAAGTTTCAGAAGAAGCAGCCCTGTGAGAGCAGTAATGTCTTTAAGTTACTGAAGGACCAGAAATTTGGAACTTGTCATCTTTTTTGTGTCACACTCTTTTTCCATCTTGACAAAAAGATTTTTAAATTAGGATGGATGTTCCCATTAAACAACAGGGTTTCAAAGCCAGTTGCCATTTAATAGAATTTAATCAAAATGCCTCTGCTTAATGATATGGCCTCTTACTCATGCATGGCACGGCCTGGACTGGTCAATGCTGTTCCTCTCATGCAATGGCATTCACAAAGCACAGCACCTTTCTTTGGCACAGATACTCCTCCCAGAGAGCTGGAACAGGAAGAGAAAAGAGAACTTGAAGCAGTCTTTTCAGGCCTCTGTCTAAACATATATACTGACCATATCTTACTGTAGCTGAGAGAAAGTTTGCATTGCAATGGACAGCAACACTACAGGAAATCTTACTTGTCTGTTTTGCTTGCACTCAGTGCTCCTAATTCCGTGTCTGCAGTGTAGAACATATGCTCAGTTGCACTATGCTTCCTTCATAATTAAGGGGAGAAAGTTGTCACAGTTCAGTTCCTTGATTTTAGATGTCAGTTTTATGACGAAAGCAATCATTCCCCAGAAAAATGTTTTTATTTATCAGTTCTTCATCTCTCATCAGAGGTGGCAGCTCAGAAACAGGGATCTAAGTTTGTGTGAGTACTTTTCAGAGCCTGGAATTTTCCTATTGATATTTTTAATGAAGATATTTGAAAATCATTTTCCTTATATGTTTTCTCTTGAAGTTAAAGGAAAACTAGAACCTTTTACTGTGATAAATAGAGTGATGTAGTCTCTATTCACTTAGTAGTTAATATTAGAAGATGACACTCCTCTGAGGAGGGAGTAGAAAGAACAGCCCGTGTAGACTCAGTATGATCTTACTTGTGTGGAAAACCAACATCACTTTGGAGACTGCACCATTTTCTAGCTGCACTTTTTCCATCCTGAAGCATGTCCTTTAGCAAAATGAGGATCCAGATGGTATTGTATAGAGTATGGCCAAAGTGGGGCGAAGACTCTGCTATTTCTCTTGATTCCAGAGGATTCTGGAGCTCTGAAAAGTTTAATCAGAGGGTGGCTTATCTCTGATAGCAAAAAACCAACCTAGTCCCCCATACATACACACTTACTATTCAAGAATAAAAAATCCCTACAGTGACATCAATCCTAGAATAGGCTTTAGAGTGAATAAAAAAAAATTAGATTGGCATTTAAAATCTTCAGGTGACAGACTAGTAGGGCAATGACTCCAAGTGCCTGTTGCTTTTGCATGGCAGTATCCCTGAAACTAATTGGGTTGGAACTTAAAGGATTTCCAGAAATATCTGACATTTTTGGATTCATATTAATCTATTTCCTGAAATCCTGATTTGTGGAGTTAATCAACAGAAATGTTTGAAACAGAGCACAAAGCAGGTAAATTTTCACTCCTCAGGCTACAAAAGAGAAAGTAAAGTTTGAGGTCATTCTCAACGAAAGCAGATATATTTCAAGCTCTCCGATATAGGTAACAGTGCTGTCAAAAAAAAGCATCCTTGAGAGCAGCTCCAGCAGTTAGAGGGAGATGATCCTTCCCCTCTCTTTAGAACTGGAGAGATGTGTCTGGAGTCCTGTGCTCCTCAGTACAATGGATATGTGGATTTACTGGAGCCAGTCCTGCAAAAGGCACTGACATGTTGAGTGAGAGGAGAAAACAGTGTATAAGGAGAGGCCTGGAAACCTGATCTTGTTAAGTCTAATGAAGAGAAGACTCAGGGAGGGAAGTTATTGCCATTTGCAACTATGTGATTAACAAAGAGAAGATGAAGCCGTGTCTTCTTGGTGGTGAACAGCAATGGGATGAGAGGCCACACACACATGAGGTGGAACCCGGGAAATTTTGACTTCATTCAAGGTTAAAAAAACCCAAAATATGTGAAGGTGGTAAAACCCTGCGACACATTGCCAAAGTGGTGGTGGAATCCACCTCTTCAGAGATGTTCAAGACTCAGCAGGACACAACACTGAGCAACTTGATTAGATTAGACCTGTTTTAAGTAGGTGGTTGGAGTAGAGGGTCTTCAAAGGTCCCTTCTAGCTTAAATTATTCTAAATTTCTACAATAATGACCAAGTTATGCTGCTAACATGGAATGCCCAATGAACTGGTTTTATTGTTTTGTTTTGGGTTTGGGAATTTTTGTTTTTACATATTTCTTTCCCCATTCTGTGTTCTGCCACGGTGTAAGTTGTTGCAAAGTATACTCGCCCTGTGCTTCAGTAATTTGAAATATCTGGTCTCTAAGAATTTTAAATAATTTAACTGAGGACAGATTTGATAAAGCACCATGAGAGAAGCAGAAAACCACTAAAGAACTCAGAACAGAACTAATTGAGTAAGATTTTAAACATCTTTTGTTCAAACAATTTCTGAGCCCACCTGCAGGTGCGTTTGCCTATTACTTTTTATTTTTAGCTTGAAACTACATTCTATGCCAAGAAAGGCTGAAAATAGACCTATTAAAGTGTAGTCAAGCACAATATGATGTTATAGCATTGATACAAACTATGAAATTAGCTCACATTCTTCCTTCTGCTCATCAGTGTAGCATTTAAATGCCAGATTAACTTTCGCCTAAAAAAAATCAGCAATGGATTGTAAAAGAGGGCATATTTTCATGACATTGTACATAAATCCACTTTCAATTTTCTCTTCTTCTGAGCAGCTTTTCTTTATGCTCCCTTTTTCTATAGTGTGTGCTGAAAGCAAAATATATTCATGCTGAGGCTGAAGGTTTTGAAACCTTTGAAAAACAACAAACTCCATCAATTATCATCAGTCGTTTCTCTGCGGGTCTAGATGAGCAGTTCCCTTTGTGTCTACCACAGAATGCCAGTTTACTTCTTGAAGATTTGAGTGAGACAGCTGAGGGAAACATCCTAGCTCAAGCTAAGAGGTGTGAAATACAGGTTTTAAGGAAGTCAAAGGGAGAAAATCACGGGAGATACACTGGTGTGTGGTTGGCGAGGCTTCTCTGTCTCTTCTGGAGATGTGCAGCTGTTAAGACTGTCCAAAAAAGGCAAGCAGTACCTAGTTGGTATGTAAGAAATGCATTCTTACCCCATGAAGTGGTAAGCAGTGTAGTAAGTCTCAAATTGTCCATGTTTCACAAACCCACAGATTAATAAATGGTTTTATTTTAATCTAAGAAGTGCAAATTTCAAGTACTAGTTTACACAAGCATTTTTTGACTGAAGTGAAAATTTCTGATTAATGGTGCCCTAATGTAAACTCAGCTTACATTCTAAGTGTAAATGTGGTTGTTTGGGAAATATTTGTGGTAAACATGCTGTGATCTGTCCAGTTATATCCTCCCACAAGAGATATACTAATACAGACATTGATCCTGTAGTATAGAGTAGCTCATATTTGTTCATAGGATTGCAGTGCCATCTGCTTTTTGTCATTAATACACATAAAACATTTCATGATACCATCAAGCTATAACTTTGCAAGAGGGAATAAGGGGACATAAGAGAAAAGGAAAGTGAATGAAGCAATCTTTACAGCCCTTTCCACTCCTCCTCCCCTAGGAGAGAAGGTGTGTTTTGCACAGCACTGTCTGTGTTGTGAGGAGAGACATTGGCTCCACAGTGGGACATGTGTGATGGGCAGAGATAGATTTCTCTGTGGGACTGCTCTTTTGGAAGTCTCTAACACATTTTGAGACCATGAATTTTAATCTCTGTATTTTATTTTCTTGATACTTTTGCTACACAGGGCAGCTTTTATGTCCCATCTGAAAACTGCATGCAGCATGCATACAAATGGCATAAGGACCTCTGTCTTCTGCTCTTGAATGCTCAAAGAGGACTTCACACATACTACACCCTCATAATGAATGAGATTCCTGATTTACCACAGCTGAAGTTGGGTAAGTGAACAGACATTTAAAATCACTGAATATTTTACAGTGCTGCATTTTCAACACACATTTTAGTACCAACATTCTTGGGCTGTTCAGAGACTAAAAAGGATTTTCATCCATGATTTCTGTTCGGTGTTTATTTTGGCACACTGTTAAAGATGACGGCTCAGTTTATGCGGATCCTTTCATAGGATGTGGCCTGATGTGTAGAGGGATAAAATATTTTGATAAATTTCTCCAAATACTTGCCTTTCAGTGTTTTTTGTCCTCAGTTGCATTTTGGAAAGTGGAACTTCCAATTCTGAATGACCAGAAAATCTGCTGAAGACTAATATATTTTTTTCTTGAACAAGCATTTTTTTTTTTTTTAAAGAAAAGTCTGAAAGGTGATGTGAGTGGTTTTGAAGCATATTCCCTTCTTTATAAATCACAGTGTATTTCTCCCTTGCCATTTACATCTTGCTCTTCAAAATTATTCTGATTTTCTTCCTAATTCAATCATTTAATAGATTTTCTGGTTTTGGCAGAAACTTTTTTTGGCTGGTCCGGCCTTTTAGGTCCAATGTGAAAGTGTTGGCTAGCTGTGTTTGGGAGATGGAGCTCTGTAATTTGTGTTTAGTCATCTTTGTAATGACAACATGAGCTCCTATGAAAATGAGACACATTCCTGACTAATTCCTGCTCTCCCACCGTTTCTTTGAATTCAAGGAACGTGGCTCATAGTTTCACATCTGTGTTTTTGAGTCTTTGTATTTCTGTGTGCAGGTTTTGAAATTATTAGTTTGTTATGTTGCAGAAATAATTACATTAGGAGGGTTGATTGCATTGGCCAGCAGGTTTTAAAAGGGAGTAAAATGCATTTCCCAGTATAGTGCTTGTATACAAGAGCCATCAAACACAATACATTATGCTTCACACACCTTATGGACTTGATAGCTCGTATTTTCCGCTTCATGTCTTGTTCACCAACATATATTTCCCTTCAAGACACCCTAAAAGTCCTAAGGTGGTAAGAGCACATACTGTGTTACTCAGTCCAGCTATGATAGGAAAAAAAATTACAGCATTTTAATTTGGAACTTACGAGTTCTCAGACAGAATACAACATGCAACAAAACTCCTGCTTCATGCATCTTGGTTATCAGGCACGTATAAGAGAAGATTTGTGAATCACTCAGACAGGCTTATAGGTTGGGACATGTCTGAGTTATGTTTGGTTGGTTGACCACAACTTCAGGCCTACCCCATAGCACATACTGGCTTTCTAAATAAAATTTCCTTGCTTTTCAAGTGACTACTGGTACTGAGGCAGGCACTTCATCTGCAAATGCAAATTTGATAAATGCAAATACACTTTTTAGCCTCTTGAGCAGAGTGCTATTTGCATCATTTTATTCACAGTCTGAAAACCTACTGAAAATTTGATTTTAAGGCTGGTCTCCTGATACCTGTTGCAAAACTCAGTAAAATCATGGGGTGTAAAATTCACGCAGTAAGATGAATGTAAATCAAATTTTTGTATCTCTCTCCTCACAAGCATTGGGATGAAACAGACCCATTTAAAAACATGCTATCTGACACAGGTAGTGGTTTCTACTTTGGGATGGCATGAACTGCACCTTGTACTTGCTTTATTTCTCCATTGACTAGGGGAAAAATGCAAATGACTCATTCAGTTGTAACATCTATATTGTTCAGATTAATCTCATCATAGGTTTTTGCAGAAAGTAAAAATAAATCCAAGACTATAAATGTCTGCATGATTCCTTAATTCTTGTTTTTTTACCCTAGCTCCCTGAGTAGTATATTACAAAAAAAATATTATAAGTTAGTGTAGACATTAAAAGTGGCAATGATTATTTCCCAAATTTTACCAGCTAAGTTTAGGTCTTTCCAAGGCGTTCCAGTCTTGGTCTGTCTTTTCCCATTTGCTAGTACTATTTGAGAAGAGTCATTTAGGGACTGGGGAGGGGATTGGCCTGTTAGTTGTTCTGCCTTGTTTCTGCTTTGTTTTTTACGGATACTATTAGAAAGTTCCGCATTGCAAAATCAAGCTGCCAAAGTCACAGGGTTGATTGATGTCCTCCTTTGCCTTATAGTCGGTGGTGCATTTAAAGTGGAGTGTCCCTGTGCTGGATTCTCTCAGGACTGCATCAAAACACTGCTGCTTGCTGTAGGAGTGGTGAGGTACTTCAAACTTCACAAGGCAGTGCAGAGACGCCCAATATTTTTTAGTCAGGCAATTGGTGTCACTCCACAGGCCCCTGTAGCATACCAGGGACCACCATTTCTTGCACATCATTTGCTCAGACTGCATTCAGTTCTGGAGTTGGTCATAAATACCAAAGGTTAATAAGAAAACTCCTAGTAAAAGAGAGGATATACATGAAAAGCCAAATTTTTTTGGCTTTGTCCTCACAATAACAACTTCTACTGGTTTGATGGTCCAGTTTGCATGAGCAGAAGTTATACCTGCACCAGTGCAAGGTGGATTGTGGAGTGCCCACATCCAAACAGAAACCTGTCTGTCAGGAAGGTGACCATTGACTGATTTCTCACATGAATAAACATTAACATTTCATGTCTATTGCTTTCAAACCTGATCACTTTCTTTGTGTTTTGTTTTGTTTTTTTTTTTCCCCAGAGGAGCTGTCTGTGGAAGAGACATTATCCCAGCTTTGTATGGAGCTGCAGGTATTTTCTTCAACCGAATCTGCCCACAGATTTTTCAAGTCCATTTTTCAAGTGCACTGCAACAGCCCAGTCACATATCAAAGCAGGGAGAAAGGGAGTTTGGGGCCATTAGAAAGTTTGCTGACTGTTTCTCTTCCGTCAACTATTTCATATCACTTTGATTAGTCACGTACAAGGTGCTCCTGTCACTTTTAACAAGTCACCAGCTAGATTATTCTAACATCCCTCAGTGAGCCTAGCCCTGAGTATCAGTATGAAGAAGGAATTTGTTTGGGGTAGGTTGGAACTGCAGCTTTTCTGCTGACAGGAGAAAAGATACTTTGGCAGGTTGTACAGCCATGTCTTTTCAAATAAAAATACCTAAAAGTGTAGGGAGGCTCATGGGAGGAAAAAAAGTTATTTTGGCACAGAAGTGACTGAACTACTCTCTTGAACTTGCTTCTGCCAAGTTTATTTCAAGTGAGACATAGACAAGTCATCAAGGGTGTCAGGAAGAAATCCAAGCACCAGCTGATCACTGAAAAAAGTGTTTTAGAATCAAAGATTTAATAGATTTTATTTATCATAGAATCACAGAATCATTAAGGTTAGAAAAGACCTCCAAGATCATCAAGTCCAACCTCTGACCAAACATTACCAAGCCCAGTAAACCATATCATAAAATGCCACATCTACTAATTTTTTTTGAAAAAATCTGGGTTTGATGACTCCAGCACTTCCCCAGGGAACTGAATTTCATAACAATTAAGGGAGGGAAGATGAGTCCAAACCTAAAAGGAAGTTCGTTTACACTCCTGTTACAAATTAAGGGGTACTGTTTGTCAGCCATGACTAAAAAAACTGTTTTAAATTAAAAATTTATTAAAGTTCTAACTGAATACTTTTTTAAGAAATCTGATTTCATGTAAAATTAACTTAAAAAAGCATAAGTTATTGGACTCAACTTAACTAGATTTAGAAGCTGTGAGGCTATAGGATAGAAAGCATAGACAACAGTCTCCTTTGGACTAACTTTCTATGAGTCCTGAAAGTCTAAATTTGCTTGGCATACATCAGAAAATGCCATCATTAATTTCCCTGTATTTTCTACTTTCTGTTCATTTCTTCTCCTTCCTAAAACTTATTGATTTGCATGGTGATATTAATAAAGTCAATCTGCCTTGACTGGTGCTTGAAATCTGATGAGGACAGTGTAGCAACAGATAGGAGGACAAAACAGCCAGAACATCTGTTTGTCTGGGCTGTTAGAAAAGCTTTGGTTTTCCTGTATGCTGGAAAACATTTTTCCTTAGAATCATGGGATGACAGCTTTCTATCTAGCTATTTGATTATGAACACAGTGATTATGCAGGGACTAGATACCTTGTACAATATTGGTAGGATGTAGGTGCAGCCCTGTCCATCACTGCAGTGTCAGTGTGTGTACCTCTGTGCTGTACAGATTAGTATTGCAATGCTCTCTCAGTATTTTGCCTCCAGGAATATGTGAACTGAAACCATCTTTTTTTTTTTTTTCTTTTTTTTTCCCAGCAGAATGTAAGAAAAACAGTCATTTACAAAGGAAGAAAAAGCTATTAGAACCCATACAGAGAGAGGCTTGTGGGGAATAGTCTTCCACTGTGTTACCAGATCCAGGTCCATTTTTAAAATTAAATTAAAAAAAAAAAAAAAGGTGAATTTAACCTGCCATGACTTTGTATTCAACCCCAGCAGATACTCAATGTAGAAGAAAGTGGAAAGGAAATAGTTTTTCAATTGTGTGATTGATTTATAAACAAACAAGGAAAAATAACTCCTCAAAAAGTCCTGTTAATTTGTTCTGTGTGACAGCATTGTTAAAACCAGAGTGTCCACCAGTGTGGGGTTTGAAAGGTGCAGTCACAGGGAAGGAAGAGCTTGGCAGCAGGTATGTGGGTGGAATCAGTCACAGCTGGTGATCTTTTTAATTGCTGGGTTTTACTCTGAGAAACTGAGTCCCTGGGATTTGACCTGTGTGTGACAGTGCAGTAAGATACTCAAAATTAGAATCAGGCATTGATTTTCCTTCCTTCCTTCCTCCTTTCCTTCCTCCCTCCCTCCTCCCTCCCTTTTCAAAAGTTTAGGAACCAATAAACTAGAAAAATAGCCATCAAATGCTTATTCCTAAAATGACTTGCTTTAATAATGCATCTTTCTTGAAGACTAAGCTTTAGGTTTGTGATGTGAGAAGCAGCTTACAGGCTTAAAAAAATTTAGACATTAGCATTGACATACAGCATATAAAACTGGGTGCCATAAATAAAGTAGTTCCTTGCCTCTGCAAATGGAGATGTTTGTGCAGTATCCCTCTGATTTTTCAATTATCACAATGGCTACTGGAGCTTCTGCCATTTTGGACAAGTTGTTAGAATAGCATCCAGACAACGTAAACACAGTGACAATATCTGTGTTATCCATATACAAATTTTCTATGCTTCTCTCACACACAATTTGCTTTTAATCATGGCTTAGTTTGCAGTGTCACCAATCTGGAAACTATCCATATAATAAAATGTGAAAAATAGGCAGGCTGATGGTATTGTTTGCTATAATTTCAGGACTATTTCTGGTAGTATTTATGGTTTCATGGAAACACATAGGGGTCCTAGGAATCGATGAAGGCTCAGTTCTGCACTCTTTGTGCTAAAACATGGAGGTTAAATGCGATGTCTGACTCTCCTTACAATAACAATTATAAACACAAGTTGAGAGAGTTGGGGTTACTTGGCCTGGAGAAGACTCCAGGGAGGCCTTTTAGCCCCTTCCATTACCTAAAGGGGGTTACAAAAGAATTGGAGAGGAGCTTTTTGCAATGGTATGTAGTGATAGGACAAAGGGATATGGCATTTAACTGACAAGAGGGCAGGTTTAGATTGGACATTAGGAGGAAATTCCTTACAGTGAGAGTGGTGAGGCACTGACACAGCTTACCCACAGAAGTTGTGATGTCCCATTCTTGGAAGTGTTCAGAGCCAGCTTGGACTGGGTTCTGAGCGACCTGGTCTAGTGAAAGATGTCCCTGCACATTTTAGGGTGGTTGGACTGAGATGATCTTTAACCCAACCCATTCTATGATTCTATGAAATTGTGAAACCAGGAAGCCCGATGTGCAGAGACTTTCCTGCTGGCACGAGCTTTCTCACTGCAGAGCTTTAGCACAGAATTGCAGCCAGAGCTGGAGGGGTGCAGGGTCCCAGAATGTGCTAGTGTGGGAGAGAAGCAACAGCAGACTGGGATGTCTGTTTCCATCATGTGTCGAGGAGAGTGCTTTGGGTTAGGGTTTGTTATTTGTTTCCCCCACAATCGCCTATCTGGCATCCTAATGTGACATGGCTGAGAGGGCTCCTTTTGCTAACAAGACAGCCCATAGTTTATTATTTCAGAGCATCCAGCACCATCTGGTGGATAATTTGGAACCGACAGTCTTTGACTTTCTTTTTTTCCCCAGTTACTACATCTGCAGTAAAGTGTCTGCAAAAATGGAGTCTGTTCCCACTTCCTGCTCTCCAGTTAGGTAGCTGAGACCCTTTGCACTAAAATATGTGGGTTTTAAAGAGTAAAAGAAAAAATGTCACCAGCTTTGTTTGGGATAAAATAACTGAAAATGGTAGCTTTAATAATAACACTTCTAAATCAAGAGAAATGTTTGTTGTTGTTGTTCCTAAAAGGACTTAATCCCACATATGAACTGATTCTTTTTCATAGCACTGTCTTGATGTCAGAATTTCCTTTCTCTTCTCCAGCTGCTGAGCAATCCAGAAAAGATAGCAGAACAGATAAGCAAGGATCTTGCCTGGCTTTGTTCTCACCTCCTGGCCCTGTGGACCCAGTTCCTAGAGGTGGCAACGCTCCATCCAGAAGTCACAGCTTATCTGACTCAGGAACATCACATGCTAAGGGTAATGTTAAGTAAATTCAGTAATGGTCACCTCCTGATAGACATTAATGATTTATCTAGATGTTTGTTTCCATTAAAATTCTACCTATATAAGTATTTACATGAAATGGGGTGAGCAAGACAAGAGGTGAAGCCCAGGATATGAAAATTTTGATTAATTTCTGGAATGAAGACTCTTGTCTTTGTGTGACCTGGGATTCTATGTAAAATGAATGCGTTTCAAACACGAGCATCAGACACAGAACAGGAGGTGGGTGGGAAGAGGTGGATATCACCTGTACTTGCCAGATACCCATAAATCATAAATATTTGTTTTAAAAGCCACAAACATCACAGTGAGAAATAACCAAAGGTATGATTTTATCTCAACTGCTTTCACAGAACTACTATGAGAAATATAGATTTGTTCTCTTCACTATGTCTCACCCACACCCACACACACACACATATATATATATATATATTTGCCTTTCTCCCAGTGAGGTGCACACAACAAAATATTAATATTGCTGGTGTTGAAATTGCTTCTCGTACTTGGTAATAAAGAAGGCACAAAACCACTTGTCATTTGAGCTGATGTTGTCAGGTCCACATATCTGATTAGTTCAGTAAGTGCTCTGTCTTCCATTAGGATGTTCTTGGTTATTGACCAGACATCGGTTCAGCACATGAACTGAACCAGTCTGATCTAATCGTTAGAGTAGGGACAATAGAGAAAAGGGCAGGATTCACCTTGCTTAGTTTTAGGAGAGTACAATGTAGGTATGGACATCTCAGCTTACATTTTTGCTCCTGTCAAAATCAGTGGAAGTCTGCTGACTCTCCAGAGTGACCAGAACAATTGTTTGGTTTCTCTCCTCAGGAGCATGATTGAGCTTGCAGAAGTGATGCCTAAAATTCAGGAAGAGGTGACTGAGTGCCTGATGCTGACTCCCTTGATTAGTCTGACTAGGTCCTCCTTGACTCTGAGTGTACCTGGGTGGCTTTCAGCTAAAGGACCCAACTTTGTATGCTCCCAGCTCCAGCATACAAATCCAGCCTGGGATTTGTTCCAGCCTTGACATGCTGACTGCCTGCTTGACCTTTATCAAATTTCATAAACATATAAGCTGTTCATTCCCATATAAACTGTGCATAATTATACTTTTCCAGCTCTGGAAAACAGTTTGAGACCCCCAGATGAAAATTCTCATTATTAAGAGATGGTCTTTTGAAGGGATGCTAGTCCTTTTTTCATGAAGGCTGTTTGCTAAAGCACTGCTGGGGTTTAGGGAGATGGTGAGATGCTGTGACATATGCTTTTCTCTGCCATTTTCTGTCACTGTAACAGGGGTCACTTTTACAATTACTATTAGGAATGTATGGGCTGCAGTTTAACAGCTCAGTACATTTGATTGCATATTATGCTTGATTCATTTAAACTCAAAGCTTATTCCAAGGCAGATGACAGCATTGAATTTTTGATAGCTTATTTCACACTCTGTGCTCTGCCAGCCACTTCAGATCCATGGTTCTTTTGTAATTGATTATCCAAAATTGAACAGATCTAATGTCCATGAAGGGATATGAAGAGCTCTCATTTTGTAAGTATCATGACATAGACAGGTGTGTTTCTACTGTGATAGGGTTTATTCTCATCTGGACTGACATGTACGACTTCCTTTACTGTGCTGGTAGTGCGAGAGTCACTGTGAGTCACTGTGCATGTTCCCATAGAAGAGACAATCAATTATGAATTGTTCTAATTTAGTAACTAGCTTCACTACTGCTCTACAGTATGCACAGTGGGAAAGGAAGAAATCTTCCCCACTTTAAGAATATGGGGGAAAATGGTAAATTTCACAGCTTTTAGAAAGTAGTCAGGAGATGCAGATGACCAAATTTAAATTTTCTGTCAAGGGACACTTCTTACCTCTGGCAAAATATTCAACAACACCAGGACTGGGAAAGTGAAGCAGAATTGAGCTTTTTGTTTTTTTCTGTCAACAGAGTGGTGCAACACAGATGGACCACACTGAGGAATCTGGTCCTGACAGTCACTGCTCTGTTACTAGAATCATACTACTTGGCATCTTTCAGCAGATCTTAGATTTAACTTGTGTGTCTCTCCCTCTCAGGTGAGAAGATTCTCAGAAGCCTTCTTCTACACTGAGCACCAGAAACCTGCTGTGCTCACATTCCAGGAAGGCCTGTAAGTAATCCATTAACCCTCCCCTGTCACTGGAATGACTGAAAATTTACTTTAAAACATTTTGCAATATATATTTACCTTTCTTCGATTAACTTCTTCAACCAAATACATCAGATCCAGCACAGGTAGTTTATGGGAAAGAACTATTTATAAGCAACAAATCCTAACATTTACAAATTTGCTTTTTATGATCCCTAATACATGTTTTTGAGGTAGGCAGTCATGGATTTCTTTTAGTGTTTAGTCCAGCCCTACTTTCTATAGCAGAAAGGGTATTTAAATGCAGACAGGAGCATTAAACAACGAATGAAAAGCTGTGGAGGTTTAGTAGAGGCAGCAGCAAAGGGCAGGAATGGGAAATCCCACCATATTATCTGGAGAAAACATGGGTGTGATGTGAGTTCAGGGATGATAATGAATTGACTGAGAACCAACTATATAGAACAGACCAGGAAAAAAAATTGTTGTTGTATGCATTTGTAAAAATATGTTCTAAAGCATTAGCACTGTAAGTATTTCTGTCTGCAGGACAGCTCTTGCTTGGAACCAAGTAGGGCAGTACAAGAAACCAGTTTTAAAGCTGTACCAGGGCAAATCTTGCCTTTGGTTTTAGCCAGTGATCCCAAGCAGAGCACTTGGGTAATATTCAGGACCTGAGCCCTGAAGTCAGTGTTCAAAGAAAGATGTTCACATTTGAATTTCTGAGTAATGAGGGGTGTCCAGACTATTTGTCTGCTGAAACAGCCTGTCACCATAGCACCATATGGTGGACCATAGCACCACTAGTGTGGAAACCCATCTTTCAGAAGGGCTTTAAAGGCCATGACATCAAGTCCTGGCATGACAATGAGCGTTAAGTGAGACATCTCCTGCTGACCTAGTGCAAAGAAGAAAATTGCTGTCTCAGAGCTGTCACTGGGGACATTAAGGCTGATTCAGTGTTGATGGAAAGGGCCATGACTTCATTAGTGGGTGGGTTGTACGAGGCTACCTTGTTCTGCCAAATTAGAGCAGCACCGTGGCTGCAGGTGCCCAGCTGTGTTCACTTGGTTCTCCCAGGTTTTTAGTGAGCTGTGTACAAGGAAAACCCCCATGTCAAGATCCTGGGGTGAAGGCACAGACACTCATGGCCCTGTTCAAACAAACATAAACCTGCACAGGGGGAAGCCTAATTGCATGAAGTACTTTTATTTCTCCAGACAGCCACAGAATCAGCCCATTTCCTGCAGATACACATGATGCTTTCCTCAGTGATTATCAAGGAGACGGATTAAAAAGAAGTAAAACAGTTTAAAAAAATTAAGAATTGGTCTATGTAGTAAATTTGATCTATACAGGCCTCACAGCAGAGTTGTATTTTTGGTTTTGAATTTGCTAGATGATATAGTTGGAGAAACAGTTATAGCTGTTGGAGAATCATTAATGTTTTGTGTGGCAGTAGCGAGTATTAATTGGGCTCATATAGTCTCCAGCTGAGATCAGTGCTCAGTGTGCCAGGTGCTGTACAACCACCTTGAGCAAGTAATACTTTTTTCCCCCAGTTCTTTCTTCCTTCTTACCAGATAAGAGCTGTTTTTTGCCTCCCACACTGTTGTGAGTTTGTGTGAGGCCATGCACCCATACACCTTGGTAGCATTTGACTGCTTAGACAGAAGAGGACACACCATTTCCAATATGGTTGATATGACCCGGGGTGGAGGCCTCTATCAGGTGAAATATCCTCCTGAGATTTTACAGAAAAAATGTTTTTCCTCACTCCTTTTAAGAACAATTATTCACCTTTTTCACAAGGGCATGTGATAATCCAACAGGGGGTAATGGCTTTAAGCTGAAGGAGGCTTAGATTAGATATTAGGAAGAAATTCCTTCCTGTGAGGATGCTGAGACACTCAAACAGGTTGGAACAGTTGGAACTAGAGAAGCTGTGGATGCCTCATCCCTGGATGTCTTCAAGGCCAGGTTGGACAGGGCTCTGAGCAACCTGGTCCAGTGGAAGGTGTCCCTGCCCATGGCAGGGAGCTTGGAACTGGAAGATCTTTAAGGCCCCACGGATCCAAACCATTCTATGATTCTACTAATTTATCATTGTCAGTGATAAATTTATTATGGTGCTAAGAGTTCACTCCCAATAGCCAGGTGTTACTGCCAGAAAGAATGATCAGATGGCTGTTTGAGGCTCCTGTCTGACTCATGTTTTAGCAACCAATGACTTGTTTATCTCTGAGGAAAAAACAACCTGCCTACAAGTAAGAATGAATGACAGACAGCAACAATTACAATCTGAAGTTGGAGCTGATATGCTGCTCTGAATGAATTATTTGTGTCTGAACATAGGAATCTTCCATTCTGGCATGAATTCCAAACCTGCTGCTTGACTTTTGGTTCATAATGCATAAAGTGCATCTCTTAAGTTAACTGCCTTTAGCAGTGCTAATCTGAAGTATTGCCAGTGCATTGTCCTATGGGATCTGTGCAGATTTGCTTTCAGATGACCATCTATGAAAAGCTTGTTGCCTTCCTCTTTCTATTTGATGTTTCCCCCACCCCCTTTTTTTTTTTCTTTAAGACAGATGTTTCAATAGGAAAGCTCTTCAAAACTAAAAGTTATTGTATTTATTATAGCTGAACACACATTCCTGCACCAGTTTAATATCACATTCACTGATAAGAGCCTGGCAGCATTTTGTGGTGCAAATGATGGAAATAGGCAGGGAGCTACAAGAAAGCCAAAGAGAGACTTTTTACAAGGGCATGTAGTGATAGGGCAAGGAGGCTTCAAACTGAAAAAGAATTGGTTTAGATTAGATATCAGGAAGAAACTCTTTACTGTGAAGGTGGTGAGACACAGGCACAGGTTGTTCAGAGAAGTTGTGGATGCCCCATCCCTGAAAGTGTTCAAGGCCATCTTGAACAACCTGGTCTAGTGGAAGATGTCCCTTCCCACATCATGGGGGTTGTAACTAGGTGATCTTTAAGGTCCCTCCAACCCAAATCATTGTATGATTCTATGACACTACTTCTGCAAAAAGACAGTGCCTGGGTTGATGTGCCT
>JAWWTY010000077.1:145681945-145720464 GCA_035222235.1 Margarornis squamiger | reverse complement strand
GTGCCTGGGTTGATGTGCCTTAGCTCTTCCAGATGCGTACGTGTGTGAGATACTACAGTGCTCTGAGGTCTGCTATAAATGAGATAGAGGACCTGCCGTGCATCCTCCATGGCCATGTTCCTTCCTGTACTGCTCTACCAAATTTTTGATTATTGCTTCCTGCATCTGGGTTTTGAAACCCTGACCTAATACAGAGTGACAGACCTCATTTCCTGACTGGGAAGCCAGCTGAGTGATCCAGTCCCAGCTAACAGGAGCCTGTGGCAGTGGCAGCTGGAATAATTTCAAAAAGACAGAGGGTTTGCAGTGAGGGATTGTGCAAGTTGTAGGTATCTCTAACTAGGATGGAAACTTTTTAGGAGTGCTGGGTATCTCCCATCATGCTTCCCTCTCCTTTTAAAGCACATTGACTCTGTCCTCTGCCTACATATCTGGGCTTGCAGGAGTGATGGAGAGACAGCACAGTAACTACTCAAGCCCTCATTTTGTTTTGTGCTTTGCTGCCAGGATCCAAAGCCACGCACAGATTTCTACAGAAATTCGTAACTCGGAGTATTTCACCAGCATGCCCCCGCTGCCGGCAGAATGCCTCGACATCGATGGGGACTGGAACACACTCCCAGTTATCTTTGAAGATAGGTACATGGATATGCCTTGCAAAGGTGAGCAAAACACCACAAGGTACAGCTTCCTGCGACAGCTTGAGCTGCGGGAGTTTTGCTTTCCAAGCGCAAGATAAGAGATCTCACACCCCTTGGGCACACAAGCTTGGAAGAGAGTGTGACCCCCGCTAAGTAATTCAGCTTAATCCTTCTGTTTTCTGTAATAGAAAACTAGGGTGTTTCCTTCATATTTTTCATCTTCAAAGTAGGCTGTTTTGCTGAAAGAGCTAGAGGCAGAATCTAGAAAAAAACTGCATCATTTGGATTTTTGTTATTGTACAAATTTAAAGGAAAATCTGACTGCCATCCCCACTGTGACATCTAGTGGTAACAAATCTCAGAACCAAAAAACACAATTTCAGTGTAAAGCCCAACACTCTCCTGAAAGGCAACATTGCTTTCCAAAAATATTTTGCCCTTGATTAACCAAATCAAATTTTTAATTAAGAAATTATTTTGTTATGAAGGTTTTTTAATAAAACCTCAGCCCTTAATACCTTTTCTTTTAACTCAGCCATTAAGGTTACCACAAAAACAATATGTACTAATATTACATGTGACCATAATATAACTATAGCCTGTGGTACAAAATTTCTACTCTTCCACAATTATTCTACTGCCTAATTTTTGACAATGCTCATTATATATATTTAAACTATTAAACTGAGTATTCAACTGATTCAAAGGTAAACGCTATACCATGAACAATGTTGAATGGCAGCAGGAATACAAAGAAGTATCAGCTTTGTTTCACTTAGTTATGCCGTAAAAATTAGCAGTTTAGGTAAAGTTGTACTGAGGAAAGTGTACTTTATTGATATTGTGTTCTTTGACTAATGATCACTGTTCAGTGAGTATAGTTCTAGTTAAATGCACTCTGGTATGTGAATTTGTAATATGTCTGTAATATATACATAATTTATATTATATAAACATATATAGCATAATTTTTAAGGCATTAAAACCACTTTTAAAAGTCCCACATGACTTTGGGGCAATTTTTTATCTTCTTACAGGTACTACTATTTTTCTTTCTTTCTTTCAGATCAGAATTCAGAAGTTTTCTCAGATTTTGAGGTTCCTGCAAATACTCAAATGGACGTAATAGATGGAAATGAAGAGTGTGCATCAAGTGATGCCACTGCAGTAATGAAAGGAGACTTTGGGAAAGGTACTCCACTAATACATGACAGGATAGACAGGAATCCCTCATGCCTATACAGCAGTAACAAAGTTGCTGCTAAGGGTTTAAACCAGCAATCCACATCTCAGGTATGTACAGTGAACAAAGAAGGCCAAAGGAAACCTGAAAATATTTTTGTTTCAAGAAAGGAAACTGTTTCTGACTCAGAGACAGGCAATACAGAACACATGTCAGGAGACTTGAAAACACCCAAGGAAGTTTTATTAAAAGACAACAGACTTGGGGAGGATGTTACTTGTGGAGACACAAAACCTAGCAATAAGGACTCTCACAAAAGTGAGCCTGTATTAATTATAAGTGCTCAGTATGAGTGTGGAGCATGTGGAAGTGATGACTCAGAAAACAGGACTGAAATATACGAAATAGATGAATCTGGTCATCCTGACAATAATTTCACTTCATCTGAGCTTGCACTGAATGAATTGACCAGTCTTGAAAAACCAGAAGATCCAGACACCAAGGCTTACCTCCCTGTTTTGAAACCTTTGCCCTCACACAGCTTTGAAGCAAAATTGCTCACAAAGGAGCAGCGAGGTGAGGAGAGTGAAGAATTCACCCTGATGTCAGGAGTCATAAAAAGATCTTCCTCTATAATATCTGATTCAGGCATTGAAAGTGAACCAAGCTCAGTGGCGTGGTCTGATGCTCGTAGCCGGGCACTGGAGCTGCCCAGTGACCGAGAGATCCTGCACCCCTTGGTCCGGAGGCATGCCATCCACCGAAATTCCCTGGAGGGTGGCCACACGGAAAGCAACACCAGCTTGCCCAGTGGGATCCAAGCGTCGCTCACATCCATCAGCTCTTTGCCCTTTGAGGAAGAGGAGAGGGAAGTGGAGCTCACCAAACTGACGAAATCTGTTTCAGCTCCTCAGATCAGTAGCCCAGAAGAGCCCATGGAGGAGGTGGATATATCCAAACACAGTGAAGCAACCTTGGGAGATTCGGACCGAAACTCGAAAAATGTCATGGAAACAGAGGGTGAAGATGGAAAATTAACCATGGACTTTTCTGAGGGTCAAATCACTGATGATAGTGGACAAATGGAACCAAGACAACATCTCAAACCCCACCTCACACACAGTAGCAGTAACACTATGTTGCAGGGGAAGGAGGAGAAAGGTCGTCCAGATACTTGTTGTAATTTGGAAAATGCAAGACCATCCATTTGTCCAAAGCAGCTCCAAGATAATGTCTCTGAGTGTCAGCCACTGGACAACAATGGTGAGTGCAGCTTACAAACACCAAGGGCTTGTAATTACTTGGACAAAAATATAGATAAGTTCGATACATGCATTGAGGATCCAAAGGATAAAATTAAGCTGGACAGTTTGAAAATACAACAGGGCTTCTCCAGTAGCAGAATTTCAGGAGAGGAGAGTTTCTCACAAAGTGTAAAGGTGGTACCAGATTTTTGCTATCCAGTTACAGCTCCTTCAGAGACCTCCACTGAATTTGGCTCACTGCAAGGGGAGTGTGGGAGCTCTCTTGCTGATGAGAGCCCGGAATTGTGTGCAGAAATGCGGGGGTTACAAGAAATTGAGCTCAGTGACTCACCTGCCCCAGCAGACCCTGCAGCAGGGTCCTACCAGGCTGAACATCCTCAGGAACCCAACAGCCAAGACCATAAACTTGTAGCGAACAGCACCGGGTTTCCTTTGGCAGCGACGGAGGGAGTAGCCCTGGAAAGCAGAAAGGCTGCTGATGTGGTTAACCTGTCAGTCTCTTGCACAGCCACGTGTCTTCCCTTCTCTTCCGTGCTGAAAGAGACCCCTGCTATGGTCGGCTTCTCTGCAAAGCAGGCTGTGAGCCCCATCACGCGCCAGCCGCTGGGCTCCTTTGGAGTTGTCTCTTCTAATTCAGATGAGATGGATGAAGAGACGAACGAAAGGATGCTGAAGTAAGAATGTCTAATTACTTCATTACTGTAACTTTAATGCCAAGAGACCCTGACAAATTTCAGGGCCCTAATACACTAGGCATACAGGAATTTTGCACTTGAGACAGCTGCCTGAGGAATTTTGGTATAAATAATCCAAAGAGACAAATGTATTATATAGAATGAATAATCTAAATAGACAGGAAGGATGAAAAGATTGTCCAAGACATCAGCTCCTTAATTCTCATGGAAAGTGATGGGATTTAGGTGTCTACATAATCTTTAGGATCTGACCTTTCTTCATGAAATCAAGGCTACGCATACCTGATGTCAATCCCAGACAGTCAGTTCACTATGGCACTGCCATAGATTGTTTTTCTCTTCTGATTCAACAATTGTACTCATTAGCTTAACTATGACTCGAGAGCGCAGGTTGTCTGGTAAGTCTCATCTTCAGTTTCTCAAGCAGGAAAAAATGGGAGAATCAGAGCCATGGATATCTGGAGAAGAGGCATTATTTTTGTCTCTTGCTTCATTGCCCGAAGGAAAAGTGCCACATCACGACCTTGATGTCCCAGAGGCCCATTTCACAGAGTGGCACACTAACACGTGTACACATCCATTATATTTTGTTTTTTTCTGCTGTGCTGAGGGCAAACAGTAACATAGGAATTTCTCAGCCCATTCAGCTGCCCAAAATGTTGGTTGTCTGCATGTGCATTCTTTTGCAAGTCAAGACTTTATTTTTATTCTTTTGAAAGCATCTTGGAGTTTGTTTTATACACCGTGCTGTAAGTCCTGCTTAATTTAAGCATAAAATTAATTTGTCCTTTGTGAAACACAACACTTAAGCATGTATTCATGCACATGAATCCAAGGCCTCCAGCCCACAGCCAAAAAGCTGGTTTTTTCATTCTCATGTCCCTTAAAATTTAGTTGGGTTGTTGTAAGTAAATGCTCATCATAGGACTCAATGATCTTAGAGGTCTTTTCCAAACTTAATGATTCTATACTTATATCAAGTGGCCTTAAGCTGTCCCCCAGCTTTGAACATTTACATCTCCTGACTTGGTTCATCCCAGTCTTCTATCTAATTCTACACTTATGTTGTGATTATTAACTCCTGAAAGCTCTGAAAGCTCTGAAGTTTTGCTAAGTCAAAAACTACTGAAGAGTTTGGCATCTTTAGCCAGCAGAATGTTTCAGGGTGAATTCAGGTGTCAAATTTTAGACCTCTAGTAGGAAAAGGGTTAGCTTAATTCTTTCAGCACTGACCTGCTTTTCCTCTAAATGCTACTAAATATTTTGAAAATAATCCAAAACCAAACAAAACCAAAAGAAAAGTATCTACCATATGAGATGCTTTTATAACTCTAGACTGAGGAAAGAACACCTACCTGACTATAATTGCATCTGATGGTACCAAAATGATACATTTTGCATTTCAGTACCTATAAGGTCAGTGACATTGTTAAGATGCAAAACTGTTAATTCTGTATCTTAGTCTCTTTGTTATGAACTACCAGAAAACTATTTTTTTGCTCCTCTTTCTTTCCTCTTGCAAGTGTGAGGTGCTATCGCACTTTAGCTATTCCCTGTATATAGCCAAGTTACTCAGAAACACTTTCTTCCCTGCATCCTAATTTCTCTCAGTCCTAATAGATAAAGAATAATACCCAGGTCTGTGACAGCTAATAACCTACACGTTCCCAGTTAGGGGGCAATAACTGAAAACCTTTTATTGAAAGCATGCTTCACAACATATGGGGTTGGTAGGTGTAACAAGATAACATTTGTGCTGGGTAATGAGGGGGGCTCTGGGTGGTTACGTATCCTAGTGTTTAGACAGGAGGAAAAGCAAAGGAATTCTTACAGATAACTACAACCTAATTACAAACCTAAAACCATTAGGGCATTTCAACTAAGCTAGTGATTTAGTATACTAGTCTTGTGAATTATCTCTTCTTCTGTGAATCCTCAAGGCTTGGGGAGGAGAGTTTCTTTCCTCCCTTCACAGTTCCAAGGCCGGCTGGCCTGTTAACATCTTTCTTGTTGATAGACAGTTTCCAGATGTTCCCAACACAGGTCTCTATTTGAAAGTTTCAAACATAACTTCTTGCAAATACAAGCCTTCTCATTTCTGGTTTGAAGGTTTGTTGTTGAACACCCAGTTCTATTGTGATTAATTAATGTATTCTCCAGTTTTTATCAGGCCAAAGAAAAATTTAAAAAAGAGATGAAGATTGAAGGATTTCTGTACAGTGACTTATCTGTACTAGCTTCTGATATCCCATATTTTCCACCAGAGGAAGAGGAAGAAAATTTGGAAGATGGAATTCACCTGGTTGTCTGTGTCCATGGATTGGATGGTAAGGCCAGGAGAAGAATTGCTGTTTCTAAGTCATTTTGGTGTAAACTAAAAAAAAAAAAAAAAGGACATATGTCCAGCAAGTATGAAAGAATGGAGAGTCTAAGTATTTGTCTTAGCTAAATATTTTTTCTTTATTATGCTATTCAGTACATTGTAATAAAGGATCTAGGGGAATATGAAATATTTGAGCTAAGTAATGGGATGCTGCAACATTTTTTTGGTTTTGTTTAAACAGATTTCTGCACCAAAGTGCATCAGTCCTGCTATGTGCAGGAGGAGATCATTACAGTAACTTCTCTTGTCTTTCCACAGATACTTGATTGTCTTGCAATATGTCACCAGGAGGAAAACACTATCTGAACCCCCAAAACACAATTATAAGATAAAGAGTGGCTGGCTTTAGAAAATGGGGGAATAAAAGTCATTATTGACTGCAGGGGAGGCAGGTCTTGGAATTTTTTACATGTAGGCTTTCAGAGCAGAAAACAGTTATGTTAAACATGAACCTTCTCTGGTCAAAGTCTTGGTATTAGTGAGAAAGGCATAGATTTTAACCTTGAAACTACAGAGAAGGAGGGGCAGAGACTCTGAAATATGAAAAAAATGGAAAACAAACACTTAGTGGCTTGAGCAAGGACTGGTTGCCATGGAATATCTCAGTGGTAGGAACATCCTTCTCATGAGGTGGCAGCACCTCCTTTTCCAACAAAATATTTCAGAAGAGTTTGGAACCTCCTAGTATGGAATTAGGCATCTCTCCAAATAGTAGGAGCCTGACAGTATTTCAGCACCATCTAATTGTGAATACATGGAGGTGGGCTACTCTCCATCTGAAGGTGCAGCCCTATTAGCCCAGCACATGTGCCGAGGTGTCCCTGGGGGCCTCACACCTGTGAAGGGGAAGGACAGACCTCAGCTTGTTGTCTTTTTGTCTTACCTCCGCAGTTCAGCAAATAGAGGACAGAGTTACTCTGGGCCTGATCTTTGCCCTTTCTTCCCCACAGCAGCAGGTGAGGTCCAGCCCACCTGGGGCAGGCTGTGGGTATTGGTGCTCTCCTGCTGTGTCAGTGCATGACCCTATGGTGTGGTAACCACCTTTGCAGCATTTATCAAGAGCTCCCTCGTGTCAAGTTTGTTGTGTTAAATTGACTCCACACTAGATATTTTTCTGTTGAATTGCATCTCATAAAGTGCCATTTATCCCCAGGTAACAGTGCAGATCTGCGGCTGGTAAAGACTTTTATAGAACTGGGACTTCCTGGTGGAAAACTGGACTTCCTAATGTCTGAAAGAAATCAGGTAGTACAGAACTAATTTCCATCTTCCTTTAGGTTGCTGAAACAGGACCTTTAGCAAAAATCTTTTCTGCAGCTGAATGAAGTGAAAGCACTGGTGAATTCAGGGAATTTTATGTAGCATTTAGTGCAGAAGCCTGGTCCTATTCCTGTCTAATTTGATAGGGCGTTCAAACCTATTGGAAAATATTCCTGGCATTAAAGCCAAAGGCAGTGACATTAGCAGTAATAGGGCTAGATCTCAGAGGAAGAAAATGGATTTATCCTGTCAGTTTGCAAACATGGCAGCCTGGTGCCTCTGCAACACAGCACTGATGAAAAGTAGCAAGTTTAGTGATGCTAAATTCTCTGGAGGATGGGGAATATCCAGAAGGTGTTGTCAGCTCCTTTTACTGCATCAGCCATTGTTTCTCCTGTTGCAATGTTTGTGAGATTTATTTCCTTGAATGATAAAGAAACGTCATCCAGAAAAATTGACTGCTGGTCTAGGCAGAGAAGCAGAAATGAATCCTGTGCTTTGCTCAGCAATGAACCCATATTTATGACACAAAGGCCTAACTTTATGCACAAGATAAGGATTTCCATTGCCCAGTTAGAAACATTATTCTGATTTATGAGCAGCTGGGAAACTTGAGTCAAAACTTTCCCACCTTCTTTGCTCAACAGCTTTTATATTTTGAGGTGTCTGGTTGGTGTATGTCTGTGAACTTACTACCTTCCAGTGCACATCCCCATTAGCAACAGACCTGCACAGTAAATATAAGCAAGGTGAAAAAAATGAGACCACTTCATACTTCCATCAAAAAAGAGAATGTTTTCAGAGATTAAAACATCTTACAACATCTATATCTAACATTATCCAGAGCTCATAATGGGAACTATTTAGAGATCGTATAGTCTGAGAAGGTGGGGAAATTCCCATGGCACTGGAAATAGAACTTGGGTAGTTTGATGACTATTTTGATACTGTAAAGCATTCCATCACTGCTTTTGCCCTCCTCTGAGAACCATAATTGAAAATGACCCAAGAAATCAGTCATGTAGCTGTTTTGCCTTATAGAAGAAAATGCAAATCACTTCCTTTAGCCATTCATTTGTGATGCATTTGACAAGTTCAATCAGGCTGAAATGGTAGTAAAGGATGGAGACATAACCAGGTGAAATATGACACTTGATGCGCTTTGTTTATGATTAACATTCAGGCTGATGTTCTTCCACTCTTAAACAACCTGAAAGGTTTGGGATAATGAGCCTAGGAGGAAATCTTTAATTATCAATGCAGACAAAACAAACAGGCAGAAGGTTAGTGGACTGTTTGTAGTTTATGAGAACATTTATTTTAAGTCTCTGTTGCAAAGAGAATATGCTCATGTTTTCCTTTGCAAGAGCTGCAATTAGCAAGATGAATTGTGTCACAAAAGCATTAATTACTGATATGTTTCAAAAGCATTAATTACTGATATGTTTGCTCTGAATAGCTGTTCCAACACTTGATGATTGTTTTTGTGGCATGTCATTAGTTACGAATTTGATTTAGAGTCCTGTTGGATTGCCAAATGACACAGTTCTGAGTAAGATCTGCCTATAATTGTATAGACTAGACAATATATTATTTGTTTTATTGTCTCGTAACTGGCAGTACTGTTGCAAGCAACAAATTGTTCGCCTCTCTACACTCATTCTCTTTCTGATGACTGTTGAATAACAAACACACAGCATTTGATTAAGATGGCCATGATGACATCCTGAGTATAACTCTAATGTCAGCAGTGTATAATGCTGTAAACTATTTTATCACTGTAATCTGTTGAATCCAAAATGTCAAAAGCTTTTCTTCCATGTGCAGAGCCTGGTATCTAGAACAGCTGAGCATTAGCAGCCATCATCAGTGTCAAGTCAAGCCGCTTTAGCATCATACTTATGATTCTGGAGTCACTCAAAAATCTCTCTCAAAGAACTTCAATTTTCAGAGGACCTGGAGACTGAGAAAAATCCCCCTTTTCCCCCCTTGATCATGTATAAAGAAAATTTACACTGGTTATTGCATTTCTGCTTGCATTTTACTTTGGAAAAAAACCCCATCTATCTGCAGTTAGTGCAATATATTTTAATTTACCAATTCATTTCATTTTTCACCAGACTGATACCTTTGCTGATTTTGATACAATGACTGACCGACTATTGGATGAAATTATTCAGCATATCCAGTTGTACAACCTCTCCATATCCCGAATAAGGTAAGTTTTATGATAGTTAATAGTCTGTAACTGTTTGAGTTACATGAGCAACATCCAGTGAAATTAGCTTTTCTTAAAGTGATCTGTGTCAAAAGCCATTGAATCAGTGAGACTGATTTTTACATTGTTATAGATGAAAGAGTATCTTGTAGGCTGAAAAAACCATGACATGATAATTAAAGGCCTAACTAACTGATAAGTAAATGATACTCCGGCCGCACCCCCGGAGCATTTTTTGCCACCCTTATTTTTAATATAAAGAAAATACAGATGGTTTTTGTGTCAATGTAATTCTTTCTTTCCCAACAGTTTTATTGGACATTCCCTTGGTAACGTCATCATTCGATCTGTACTAACTCGACCCAGGTTTCGCTATTACCTCAACAAGTTACACACGTTCCTGTCCCTCTCTGGGCCCCACCTGGGAACCCTTTACAACAACAGCACTTTGGTTAGTACAGGTAAGAGTTGATGGGAAAGGTATGACTGCCTGTGGTTCATCGTAGACTGCATGAGAGGGCAACACAAGGAAGCAGCAATAAATTGTAGCATGACTTGAGCATTCAAGCTATGGAAAATATTTGCTGAAGACTTCAAACTCACAGAGAAAAAATTGTGATGGGAGAGGCTTTTGGTGTCTGCTACAAGGTCCATCACAGTGCTCCCTGGAAAACCCAAGGGTGTGCAGCAATGAGAGATGACCCTGTGTCCACTTAGTCTTCCACATCTCTGGGTGCTACCAGTAAAGAGAGGCATCTCCATGGCTGAAAACAAAACTGTATTACGGGAATGGAATGTCCCACAGTTCAGTCTTCCTGAGTGTTTCTGCTACTAGGACATGGATAACCATAGAATCAGAGGATAGTTTGGGTTGGAAGAGACCATAAATATCAAAAAATTCCAACCCAACCTGTCATGAGAAGGGACATCTTCAACAAGACCAGTTTCTTTGAAGCCCTGTCCAACCTGACCTGGAATGTTTCTGGGGATGACGTCTACTACCTCTCTGTGGCTGCCTGTCTAGTCTAAATCTATACTCTTTTAGTTTAAAACTGAAACCTCTCTCCCATGAGACCCTTAGTCTTTTCTTCCTGTCGAGTAGGAATACAGGAGTAAACAATGACTTCTAATGAATTACAGTGTTATCCTTACTGTAAGCATGTGTCTTTAATTCCCTTGCTTGATAATTAACAAACAGAATAAAAATATGCAGCAATTTTCATCCCAGGTCTATGGCTCATGCAGAAGTTGAAAAAGTCAGGGTCGCTTTTGCAACTGACCTTCAGGGACAATGCGGATCTGCGCAAGTGTTTCCTCTATCAGCTCAGCCAAAAAACGGGTGAGTAGAGCTTGATGTGCCTGTGGAAATACCAAAGGCTATTCCAAGGGATTATGATAGATTGGCATTTTCTCCAGGAACTAAAGGAAATTTCTATTTTGTTAATTATCTTTCTTTAATCACTATTACTTTCAGGAAGGGCTGCTCTGTGTAATATCTAATAACTATTTTATCTGTGCATTTTTTCTGTGCCATTTATCAGAGGATATATTTGCCAAACTGTTAGCATCAAATAAGACCTTTGTGCTGCAGCAAACATGCACCTAAGTTTATATTCTGCAAGCAAGAAACACCATTCTTGACAGGCCACCATTCCCTAATTTATGCTACTAGATGAAAACCATTTTCCTTTTTTTATTATTTTTTGTGAGTTTAACATCTCTTGTCTCCAGGAAATACGACTCTGTGAGATGAAGAGCAAATTTTATTCATGTCTATTTTGACACTTTTGTACTAAAGAGAGATGTATGGCCTCACACTGGAAAAATGGTGTCTGAATAGAGAATATTTTTACTCCTTCTTTGGTCTGCCATGAATAAATGATATAAATCAGGCTTTTCTTAAGAAAAGAAAGCAACCATGATCCTTCTGTTCAAGCAAATGCTTTCTTTTAAGAGTTATTTTTAATATTGTATGTGAGCAAACTGGTGCCAAGTATGTAGTCACAAGGTCTCTACTTGATGTTTAATTTTTTTTTTTTCATAGTTTGGTACACTGCTAATAGGAAACAAAGACTATGTTAATAGAAATATAACATCTTAATTCTTAGTATGACCAACATAGACCTGTTACTTAATTTTATGAACACACTACATAACACAATCACTGACAGGAAGCTGATGGTGTTATTTGAATTTTCCCTTTGATTACCTGGATCTTATTTCTGCAGAGTACAGTAGACGTCTTCTTTAGTACCATCAAGTTCAAATAAAATTTGGTCTATACAGGAAGCTCTCATTGTAACTTTAGAGGAAAAAGACTTCCCAACAACATGTTGTGAGTCAAAATGGTTTTTTAGCTTGGTAGACTGGATATACGACATGCTATAAATGAAGGTGCTTTCCCTGAAAATGCAGAAAGCAGAACTTTAAATGTGATGGGAGTTGTCTATAACGTCAGAATCATCCATCCAGAATGCAAAATATATGAAGGAGCAGGTAGGTCCATATGTGAACATATGCCCTGGCACACTGAGTCAATTTAGAGATGCCCCTACCCTAGCACCCTGGTCTCAAAGGTAGATGGGAGAACCTAAAGAGGGAGAAATGCCAGAAGAAGTGTTGTGCCTGCACTCCCAGATGACTGTTTAAACATCCAGAAGTTTCTGACCATCTTACTGAAGTAGAAGTCCCTGTTACTTTCAACCTCTTTAAAAAAGTTCCTTGTGCTTGTCTTAAAAAAAATTAAATAAATCCAAAACCAAAACAAAAAAACCCAACTACCAAAAACAAACAAAAAAGACACACAAATATTCTTCCCCATTGAACCTCTTCACATATGATTTTAGATATGGTAACACATACTGTTGTTTCTCCTACTTTTTACTTCAGACTGAAGTTGCAAACTTGGTTTTACTGCACAAGAAGAAAATGATAAACAGCTTCAGTAAGGTTTTGGAAAGGCAGCCAGCAGCACTTTTCTTTGTGGTGGTGATGGTCAGCTTTTCTATGAAAATCTAAAAATCATAGTTGTGGAATCATAGAAACATAGAAATGTTTGGGTTGGAAGGGACCCTAAAGACCATGTAATTCCAACCTCCCTGCCATGAACAGGGATACCTTCCACTAGATCAGGTAGCTCAAAAGCCCATCCAGCCTGGTTCTGGACCTTTTTCCCATAAAGGGGGAGGGAAGGATCAAGAACAAACCCACAGCTCTTCTGTGTTCAGGATACTGTCTGGACTAGTAGACTTGATCATTGGTGTCCATTTTCCTACTTTTCTGTTAAATATGAGGTATGGAGGGCTCAAGACACCACAGGCAGGGCAAACACAGTTTTCACAGCTCACCAGTGGCCCCATTATCTCCAGGAAAGAGGACAATTCTGGATTTCCAGTTGATGTACCAGCAGTGTGCATTTTTCAAGGCTGATAAATCCTGATGAATGCAGGGATTGGATGGTTCCCAAGGCATGCTCCACACTGATGTAACAGTATGACATCATAGCAGTTAGGTTGATTCCTTTTCTCCTCCCTCTATTTTGTTTGAGAATTTTACTAATTTGTTGTGTTATTTTTTAATTTGTTCCATTATATTTTAATTTGTTCCTGATTATAAGTATAAATATTTGCAAGATTAATGTTTTAATTTTTTTTAACAGACCGTTTTTTTTTTTTAATTGATACACAATTAACCTGTGTGGGTGTTGATACGTAACAAATAGTTCACAGAAGCAGCAGAAATGTATTTAAGCTGTTATGAATCTTTCTAAGTTTGTGTTGCACATTTTAATAGTTATCATCTATTTTGCACTGTAGGTTTTCAAAAGCCTTTGAACATGAAGTAGTCATGCTGACACTGTATGTATTTTTCATTGCTGTGCTTCATTGTGATTAATGTATTTAATATATTTGCCACAGGTCTTCAGTATTTTAAAAATGTTGTGTTAGTGGCCTCACCCCAAGACAGATATGTACCCTTTCATTCAGCAAGAATAGAAATGTGCAAAAATGCTCTTAAGGACAGACACACAGGTATGTTTAAGATCTTTTCTATATTCACAAAGCTATTGAAGAATTGTGGTTTTGTGGAACTGAGGTCATTGCATTAGAAGAGTTTTTCATCAGCATGATGAAAACTCAAATGTTTATTTGATAAGGAAGAAAGTGTTCTCTTCCCACAGGAAATTACTGAAATCAATAAAAGAAGCTTTTCAAGAAGCTCTTTGCCTGATGAAAAAAAATCCAATCAGGTCATAATCAAAGGTTTCTCACTGCTTCTTCCCCATCCCTCTAATTTTTTTTTCTTTAAAGTGATAATAATAGAACTAGCTCTTGACAATGTTTTTGTGTAGTCTACTGATTTACTTATATTATCTCACCTTTGTTGCACGTAATGAAATCTCTCTCAGCACATCCAAAGTCAGGACGTTTTCCTTTTCTTTTCAATAGTGTTTGAATGATTGCCAGATAATTTAAGGGACAGATGTAAAATCATATTGGTTTGTAATGAAATCTGTAAAGCACATCAGGACTTATGCTACAAGAGGCCCTTCTGTGAGCTCAGGCCACATGTTGTCCCAGGTATTGCCCTTGTTATTAGCCGTCTTCCTAAATTTAGTTTATAAAATGTTTCATGGCTTCAGTTTGATACCACTTCCAGCAATAAGGTTCAGTGCAATTTCATCCCCATTTCACATGTGTGATTACCTAGACATGAAGGTACTCTTTGGAGGCAGAAAGAAACAGCCAGGCCCAATTATCAGCAGGGTTGCCTTTGCACACCTTACCTAAATGCCAGCTCTTTCTATCCAACCCCAGATATGAATTAAAAGGTCATTCTTTTACTCTCTCGTGGTGGTTGTTTCTCAGTGAGATGGTTGACCTAAGAGGAGCCAGATCCACATTCAGTATAGATCATTTATCAGTACATGTTTCCCAAGCCATATTTTTTGCCCTATAAACTCCTCAAATATCTACATGATGTCCTTCCTCCAGTAAATTCCCCAGGAAACTCAATGGACCTCTGTGTCCTGCCAGACCCAGGCAGTGTGAGTCCAACCCCACTCCCCTGAAAGGAATGACAGAGGAGATGTGATTGATTGCCCAGGAGTTTCCCACTCCTCATGCCAGCAGGTTCAGAAGATCTCTCCCCATGGCCAGTGCCCCCATTAGATTAACAACACTCTGGCACCTGGCAAATCTTAGAACTGGACTCCTATCTCCTGCACTTAGGCTGCCATTTTCCTTCTCATTGTGACTATAATTAAAAGATATTGGAAGGAAAGAGAGGATCTGGGATCTTTGGCATGTAGTTATGTGACATCTAAACTCTTTTTCAGGTCCTGTTTACGCTGAGATGATTAACAACCTGCTCCAGCCTCTGATCGGGGCGAAGGACTGCACTTTGATCAGACACAACGTGTTCCATGCCCTGCCAAACACGGCCAACACGCTGATAGGCCGGGCTGCCCACATTGCCGTGCTGGACTCTGAACTTTTCCTGGAGAAGTTTTTCCTTGTGGCAGGACTCAACTACTTCAAATAGTGCCTGAAGTGCGGGGTAACAGAAGCCAAGCTTTCCCCTGAGCAGAGGAGAATCCCTTAGCCAAAGGAGTGCAATGTTAGAAATGAGATCAGGTGGGACTTTCAAACTCTCCATTTCCATTTCTCTTTCAGAGAATAAAGTGCTATGGCTTTAAGGCATTCAAGCTTCCAAGTATTGGTGCTTTTGGAAGAAATAAATACTCCTCTTCAGTTTCTGTGTTCTTTGTCCACATAAAGACATGAGCCACTTCTGACATACAGAATCAGAATAAGAAGGCTAATTCTCCAAATGTGATTGGACCAATATAAGTCCTGTTTCTCCTGAATATTAAACCAGGAACTTGTCTGTCCTTGATTTAATGCTTATTTGTGTATTAACAAAGCTATACATTTGTAGCACCTTTGGGGTAGTTAACATAAGAGGAAACAAGTGTATGTGAACTCAGGTTAAAACCTCTTTTGTGATGAACTGAGAAGTCTGAAAACTGTTTATGAAAGTTTCAGTATTTTGGTTTGTGGGAAGAAAATACTTGGATGGTTCCATTACTGGTAATAATTTGTAACATACAAATTCTACATTCAAACAATGGAAAGGAGTGAAATATTTTGCATAGAATGAAGAAATATTGATATTTGTCTTTAAAAAGAAACCCCAACTTTAAGTTGGGAAGAATTTTATTCAAGTAAGAAGCTGCCAAACCAAGAGGAGTCTATTGAATTACTTGTAAAATATCAGTGGCATCTGTTAACATTTCTTCTGTTTACATTTATGGAGGATCATATTTGTGCTTGTTATAACCTTAAAGGTACAATTTTTACTTTTACATTTGTATCCAAGTACATTTACACCAACAGTTTTATTTATTTTTTTAAATGTATTACTCTGATATGGAATTCAAAATCTAGCCAGTTATACCCCTAAAAGCCCCAAACACTTAAAAAGAAAGACTGGAGATGTAGAATAGTAAGGATTGGGGGAAACTTAAAAAATATAAGAATGTCTTAAGATTCTCTGCAATACCCTATGAATGCTTTGTTAATGCCCATTCACAGTGCTCTATAGATCTAGTTATTATATGGTTACAGATAGTTGGAAATTTAAAAATTTAAAGCAAAGATATCCAAGCTGGTTTTAAGTGTTTGGAAAAAAACATATTTCTCACTTTTAAAGTTTTTTTTGACAAATTTTCATTAAGATTTTTATCAAAAAGTTATCAGATTTAAAGTGACAAATTTCAATAACTTCCTGTACATTTTCATAACATTTTGATAAATTTTCAATGTCACAGCAGTTTTTTCAAAAAAGAGAAAGTGAATAATTCTTCACAATTATTTTTGTTTGGAAGGCAGACAGTTTTTTAATGCAAATATAATTTGTTTTAAAACATAAATGAACAGATCTCTGTGTCTTGTAACAAAGACTGTAAAAAATTACATAGTTGGGTTTAGGTTTCAAAGCTCTCATGAGTAAATTAAGATCAAGATAGTGAAGATTTCTGAAACAAGAGAATGAAAAACAAAAACAAAACACCTCACAGCCACAGGGAAACATTTGTACATGCAAAAAGTAAAACTGTTTTTTTCTCAAAAGAAAAAAAGTGAAAAACTTACACAAAATTACTTAAAAAAAAAAAAAAAAAGAATTGTTAGCAGACTGGCAAACTCTGGTAAAGAACAAGGCTGACTTGATAATATAGGCATGTTTTTAAAATAGGAAGGAGAAAGAAGGAATATACCAAAGAGTGAGATTGAGATCATCTTAAAATAAGAAGGTATATTACATATAAAAATTTTGTGCCCTCGTAGGGGCAGAAATTATATAGAAGCAGTTCCATGGTGTCATTCAATGTCAACAACTTTTTAAAGTGTTAAATATTACCTCAGTATTTGAACTAAATAGGTAAATACTATTTTCTCTCTCTTTTGTTTTGGTTTTTATTTTTCTTTTTTTATAAATTGACAGTTAAAATTTAAAAGTCAGTTCTACCCAGTTAACAAATAAATTGTGTCAGGAATCAAGAACTTCTGGTTTCCACTTCTTGTTTGTAAATTCTTTCTCCCTTTTCAGCCTGAGCTTTCTCATGCCACCTACACTGACATATCATAGCTTACTGCTTTCTCAGTAAATTATCTAGAAAATTTTAAACAGAAAGGGACATGATAGTTGAGATGTTATACAGAGCAGTATTTTTGAGCCAGGACATGGATTTTATGTGGAAAAAAACCCAAGAAAGAAAAGCAATCTCCAACCATCAGCAAGCTTCAGTGTGTTGTATGAGGATCTGGTCCACTTGTAGAAAACATTCAGGAGTCTGCCAACAGAAAATGTTGAAAAACACTTAAAAAGAAATTAGTTTACACCTATATACATGCTTGATGTATGTGTGTTTGTGTGTGTATGTATACAGTCTGTATGAAGAAGTATGCTTCTGTCGAAGTCTCACACACCAACTTTTGCAAACCTGGGAGTAACGAGTCTGACAGTATAGCAGTGCAGCTGCTCCCCACTCACATTGGTGTTCCTGCCTTGCCTTGTACATTGGACAGCATTCCCAGCCTTCTGCTTGCATGATTGTGAGAGAAGGGACATGTGAAAAGGTCTCTGTTTTGCTGCAGAATTCGGTGGGCCTTTCCATATGTTCACTCTGACATTCTATACTCCTACCAGTGCTCTGATTGACGGAGAAATAAACCTAAAGATTTCAGTGCTCCTATGTATAGAGAATTCTTTGATGGCTCAGTCTGATTTCAGAACTGGAGTTGGATTGTATATGGAGTTGGATTAGGTCCATATAACTTACACCATGTGGGGTATTGCAGAGACCTTCTATGGAGTCTCAGAAAAATCTGGGAGATGTCATTGCTGTCAAATGATAAGACACAGATTTTATCTTCCTTCTGCTGGCAGAACATTGTGGGATATATTGGCAGTAATGGTCTAGTTGAATTTTCATTTCAAGGTTCTCAGAATAAACTCCCTCTCTTTTTCTACTTTTATTCTTTTTAATGGGATGTTGCCTTGTTAATGACTGAATATTTTAAAAATCCACTTAATTGTATACACTATATTGCAAAGAAATCTGCATTTTAATTATAATATAAATAATATCTAACTTGTTGGACTTCATCAAACTATAGCAATCACCATGGGCTTATTTGCAGATTTTTTGTTTACATAAAAAGAAGTATACATTAGGAATTATCTTTTTAAAGTAGCAAAGTAAGTGTACAATTAATATCTTTGTTCCTGTCTCAAACTTTGGAAATTTAATACATTGTCCTTTCACATAAAGCCTTTTTAAAAACATTTTAGTACATTTGCAGTATTGCTACAAGGATTTTGCTGCAAACTTCACAAGCTCCCCTTGGCTTCTATCTACGGAGGCAGAGCTTAAACTCCTACGTGAAGCTCTCATATTTATAGAGGATTTTTTTTTCAAAACCTTGGACAGAGGAGGAACAAACACGGGGTTTTTGTAGCTTGTCAGTATCAGTGTTTGTGAAGTGAAACTCCCTTCAATTCCACAGGATTCTTCAGTTAAGAAAAAAACAAAGCCAGCATTCCAGGGTTGTTTCTTTAGCAAGTAGAAAGCTTACAACCAGCATGGAGGATGTCGTGGCTCCACCAAGTGAAGTGTTTGGCTGTTGAGGTTTTGCAGTGTTGGACATGAACTATGGGCTACAGCCCAGATGAGTGAATTCTCTGTAAGGAAAGGTGATAGCCCACCTTTGGAAAAAGAGGAGCAGAGACTAAGGGAAGGGCAGATCTCAGGGCTTTGAAAGACAGAGGAAATGACAGAGGGAAGGAAGGAAGACAAATAGTCTGTCCTGAAACAGTCTGTAACATTTAATAGGACTGACATTAACTGCTTTCAAAAGGTTGAAGCACTTGAAACCAGTGCAGTTATAACAATTCAGTGTATATCTATTATTCTATGGTCATGTTTACATTAATAGCTGGATTAATCTTGTCAATATTTTGGAGCTCCTAGACCCCATTGTCCTCAACTTTTGAAAGAATTTAATATCTTCTGAAATTGAGTATATTTTTTTACTTAAATATGGATAGAAAGAAATTGCAGTATTGACTAAGTGTGAGTAGATGAGGGATAGAATAGCGACTTCTTTCTTTCTGCAGCTGGGCTGAGGATTTCTAAGGAAGTGTTTTTCAGTCTCCTGGATCCTCTGGAGATTTTCTGTTTGGAGAATTGTAGAATCTGTCTTGTCTAATTTCATCACCTTTCATTTGTGCTTAAAAATTAGTTGCAAAATGAACTTGTTTCACGAAAATAAAAGTCTTAAATTCTCTATGTAGTCAGTGAAGAGAGGCAGGTACTACTGAAGGTCTGCAGGAATGATCCTGTTTTCTCTTTTGGTGACATTCACAGTTACTTACCTCTATCCTCTGACCACAGAACTTATAATAAGGCACCTTTTAGGTATCTAAGACACAGACAAAAATTGGAGGCCCAGCATTTGAGGACTGAATGATATCCTTAATTATTAGCTCTTCAGTTTTTCATACTTGGGAGCAAGTTTTGACTGTACACCTTGAGCAAAAGCAAACATTGAAGATATAAAAAAGGATCCTTTAAAATTTGCAGAAAATGTGTTTTTTCCCAGCCTCCAATGAATGCTCATTTTCTTTTGAATGAGATTCATAATTTGTTTTCAAAATCAGGTCTGTCCACTGACAATAGAGGAAGCTGAAATTTCTTAGTTTTAAGGGATTATTTTTTAAAGACTTGAAACCTTAACACAGAGCTTTGGAATTACCTACAGGAATGGTGAGCACTATTTCACTTCACAGCACTTCATAAATATCCACTGACCAATCCTCTTCAGTGTTCCCTTGCCAAAGAAGGAACATACTTAAGAGAGAAAGCAGTTAAAAGACAGTGTGAAAAGGGAATTGAAGCCAAAGTTTTCATTATTTGTAAGTTACTCTGGTGCTTTTTCCTTGCTAAAAAAGAAAAAAAAAAATCTTCTTTTATACCTCTGCATTTGAAATAGCTAAGTGGTGATGAAGGAGAAAAGTGAGAACTTCTAATAATAAGATTAGGCTCTTGCAAAGGTTTATGTAAATATCCCATGAAATTTAATATATAATGAATAGTCATGGGGCATTTCTGAGTAGTCTTAGCATGCCAATGTGTGTCAGTCCAGCTGAGTGATTATTTGCTTTGTGGACTTAAATTTCCATTTATAAATTATCATCAGAACAGCCTAACATATTTCACTCCAGCTGGTTATTTAGATGCTAAAGGTCATGTCCATGGAGAACTCCCATGAAATATTTTTCCTTATTTCAATACATATGCTCAGCAATTTTGAGATTGAATGTTGTTACATAATTGACAGTTTCTGGCTCATTTTGCTCCCTCCTGCAAATTTTCAATGTTTATTTAACCATTGAATAACTTTCAGGTTATAAATCAGTATAAATACAGGTCTATTGAAGTCAGACTTCAGCTTCTTTAATGCAGTTGCTTTATAGCTGTAGTACCAGAGTCTTGGGGTAAGTATCACTGAATTAAAAATTAGGCCATTAATGTTTGGAGTCATAAAATACACAGTCTTAGATTTGTTTAGCTGCAGTTCACTCCTTTCTGGTTTGGTTTTGCCTTTTGAGTCGAACACAACCACACAAGGTTGTGCCTCTTGTTCTGTTCATGGTTCCCTTAATTTGCTATCCTTGGAGATGCCTAAATTGCCCTAAACTGCTGTTCTGCTTTGTCCAGACATTCCCACATTTGCATGGTTACCTTTCCTTGACCTGACTGGATCTCTTCAGAGACTGTGAAGTCAGTGCAGATATGCATTCACAAATATACCCAGCACTGCCATTCCATTTATCCAGGAGTGGGACACTGTGCTCACACATTCATTCCAGTCAGTTTTTGCAGTCCTTTATGAGGACTGTTGTGCACCTGTCCAGACATGTTACAGATGACAGAATATTTTGTTTCAGAAGCAACAGTTGGAAATGTCCCAGTCTAATTCCTCTTCAAAGCAGGGTTATCATGAGCATCATGGTAAGGTCAGCCCTGTCTTTGTCTTGCTGTCTTGAAAGCATCTGGTAATGGATATATACTCTGGATAACCTTTTCAACTGCTGTACATAACTCCTAAGGGTGAAAAAAAAAAAAAATAAATCCAAATTGAAGTTTCTGAGCTGCAACTTCTTTCTGTTATCTTTCCTTATCCCACTTTTTGATATCATGGGGACAATCTTGCTTCTGGTGTACTTGAAACTCCCTTTTCCACACCTTCAGACAGCAAGTCACTTTGTGCCAGACTAGACAAGCCCAGCTCAGCCTCTCCTCAGAAGCTGTGTGCTTAGACCCCTCACTGTCTTGGTAGTCCTTTGTTGGGCCCTGTTCAGTGTCTCAACCTTGAACTGAGTTTAGGAGGCTCCAGGCACTGGCAAACTTCCTTGGACAGTAGCTCTGCTGCAAACGGGTGCCTATTTCTGTGTTCAGGAGGGCTCAGTGGCTGCTGGCACTCATCACATGCTCTTGCTAACTGAGGCTCTAACCCAAAGAGCTACAGCTCTTCTCCTGTTGCCACAGTTGCAATCTTACAGCTTGCAGCCCCTCATGAGTTAATCTTTGGGCACAATTAGTGAGGAAGCCTGATGTGACCAGAGCAGCTGATGTTTCTTCTCTATTTCTGTAAGACTGTATAATACATATGCACTTCCCTAAAAGAAATCCATGCACTGAATAGAAATACTTACGAAAATAGTTTAATCAGTGTTAAATAGTCAGACTGCTTTAAATGCAGATGAGTCAGGCCTTCCCCTCATAGGCTAAAAGGATAAAGAATAAATTTGTATAAACTCTTGTTATGCGAAAGGTCACACTAAGTTAACTTCTGTTAAAACCCTGAAACTTGATTTGTCTGCTTTTGAAAATTCAATTCTCTACTCTCACCCAAAGTGCTGTAAGATCCCATTATCAGAGTAGCAAACTAACCATATCTGTCTGAAATGGATTTGCACACATGTATATGTGCCAGAAGTCCATTGGCTCTATGTTAAATGCATGGAACTTCACATCTTCATGTATCTTCTGCCTCTGAAAATATGAAGCTCTGACACAGTGAATAGGTCCGCTATTCAGCATGCCTTCCAGTCTTTGAAAGATATCAACTACAAACAACTTATCCAAAGGAGCAAAAAAACCTTCTCCACATAGAAGTCCAGTCTCCAGTAATTATTTTTTTTTTAACTGGGTGGTTTGAGTACTGAGATGGCTTCACTTATTCTATGCATCCCATAAACAGGGTTGCACTCAAAAGTAAACAGCTTTTTTGTGCTGAAAACTCCAATATTTCAAGCAACTAATTTATCAGTCTTTCCTGAAAGCATAAGTGCCAGCAGAAATCTACCTGTTTCACTCCAGGAGACACTTACTCTTTGCTACTTTTATATGGATAAGACTATGTGCATCATTCCCAACCATGGCAAGATGTCAAGGCATTGATATCAATAGAAAGATAACAAGTTGAATATCAATCTGATACCAATTCCTGATACAGTATCATATATGCAGCTACATGTGTGGGAAAGGTTGAAGAAGAGACTGTGGGAAGGTTTTTGATCTAAGATGGGTCACCACTTTCAGCAAAAATAATATAAAGTTCTTATGTTATCCATACGTTATGATGTATACCCTACATACATATGTACAAAAGTGTCTTTTCCCGTATGAGAAGTATGTTATTCCCATATGTGGTGACTGTATGTTCCAAGACACACTGTATATATACCATATCACACTTAGAAGGATGCTGGTGATGATCATTGAGTCTAGCAGGTTTCTGTTGTTTTTTGGGGGAATTTATATTGCTTATCCTCCAGAGCTCCTTTGAAGGAGCCATTTGTTGGCTTCATCCTCCTCATTGGAGGAGAGAGATTGTTTTGTACCGTGATTTGTCAAGCTCTTGGCATGTCACTAGCAAATGAAACTTATCTGAACAGTCCTGAATTTGATGTGTGTTATCTACCACCTCCATGGTTTCCATTGTCAATGCAACCTGTCAAACTGAGCTACCTTATCTCCTGAGAAGGAAGCTTATCACCATCTTTTGATTTTGCTTCACATCAATCCTCTTCAACCAAGCATTCATGTTTAAGCTGATAGATCAATGATTTATCAGCTTTGTCACTCTTCTTGCTAATTTTAGTCTTGTATATGTTTGACTATGCATCCAGTTTGGGAAATTAGTTATTTCTTTTTTTTCTGCAGTTAAATATTCTTATGAAGTGTGAGGGAGATCAGTCTAGACAAGCCATGGTATTCCTTTGCGACTGCATGTCTGGAAAAAAACCCCAACAAAATACACCACTAAAAAGCCACTACTATTCTGTGGTGTATTCTACATTTATTTTCTACTGTGTTTGTTTTGCCAAGAAGAAAGATACACTGGTGTTTTGTCTCATGCCTTTTCGGGTCTCCAGATGAGTCAGAGTCTAGATATAGCTCTGATAGACTGAGAAGACAAAGATAAATCCCCCTTCTCTCTAGAATGTGGTGGGAATATATTCCACCAAGATGGCAATAATGACAGAGAAAGCAAAAAGATGAACTTCCCAAACCCTACTCAATCGACCAAAATAAATCACTCCAGAATATTATTGGATTTTTCGGAAAAATATAAGGCCAAAACCAAAACACAAATCAATATTTTCCAAAACACAAAGTTCAGAAATATCTTGAAATTTATGTTGATATTTTTCTACTTTGAATTGTCCCTAATAATAATGATATCCCTTAAATGCAGAACAATTTAACCTAGAACTTGTTTTCTTGGACTTAAATGATGAATCTATTTATTACTGAGGGGTTTTTACCCAGTCTTAGACTCAGGCATCAGTCATATTTATAACTCAATATATGCTCAAGTCCTTTTTAAAAAAGAATAAAGTTTGAATCTTAAATCTCCATCTTTCAATTATGCTTAGACAATTAGCCACAGCATTTGAGACATCAGAGAATCAAGCTTTCTCTCTTTACAAAATTACCTTCAGTGAACAGTGCAAGCCTTAACTGGGAAGACCTATCTGGTGGGAGTTTGTGTTGATGAGTCTAATTTGGACAAATAAAGTAGGTGAATTCTGTCCTCTTTCTTAGCCGTCTCTTCCAGGCTGCAAATTCATAATCAGGCACTTAAAATTAAACGTTCTCGTTTGTGTTATAAACAAAACACGTCTGTGAGGCAGATCATGATTGATGTCACCCCTTCTCTTGTGTGCAATGTACAAACAGATTTCCTTTGTTTGAGACACTGGAACCATTATCATGGTTTAAGAGTCTTGGAACCCTTAATAAAAATATCTTCAAAATTTATTAAACTTGTAACCCTCAAAATCAGATTTTGACTTTTCTAATAGTTTAAGTTAACGATGTCATCAGAAGTAACCTCAGTTTTACAGCATCTATTCAAATAGAACACCTTACACTGCTGGATTAATTCTCAGCTCAATGGTAACACCTAAAATTGGATATTCGACTGTTCCTCAACTGACATGTGGAATAGAATTCTATGGACAGGAGCACAGTGCTGTGAAGATCCTTATCCTGTGTTTCAAAGAATTATCTTTTGCTTATTTTATTAAATATTAAGAAAATATCTCTTGGAAATAAAACCTACTGTTTCCTGTAAATAATTAGCTCTGAAAGTATTTTTTTTAAGCACACTGTTACAGTTTTATTGTTAACAAAGGCAAGGCTAGAAATTTTTTAAAAGAGATTATATGGTTGGTTTTTCTTCTTTGTGTTTGTTTATTTGGTTTTGTTTGGGTTTTTGTCAGATAAGCAACTGCCAAATATTATTGAGCTGAGTTTCAAATGAGGAATTTCAACTTTAAGCATTTTTTTCTCATTAAAAAGCTATTCAAAATCAAGAACTTGGCCCCTGAACTTAATAACCATTTGTACTCATGCATAGTGGATGTGAAATGCTAGTGTTGGATACATGCCCATATTTGTGCACGCAGGCTGCAAAGCAAAGCATCAGAAGTATATTCCTTCTCCAACTACTTCCTTTGGGGCTGATTGTTCAGGACAAGCAATATGCATGATATAAATGGTGCATGAAGCAGCAAGTACAACCTTCTGCAAATCTGAATTTAAAGACAGCAACTTGATACTGAGACTGAACTTTGCAGATGAGTAGTCTATGGTACTTTTAATTACAACCATTTCTGTGGTCTGAATATGAGTAGAGCTGATTCTGTCATGTGTCACTTGAGATTGGGCATTTAAATGAGACATTATTACATTTGATTGAAGCAGTTATGTTTCTTGAAAATTATATTTCAAATCAGACAGAAGAGGCAATAATTAGAGGTTGAGAGCTTCAAAAATCTGTACTATTTATTTATTTATTTTTAAGACATCAAGATTTACAACACATGCTCCGTCTGCTTCTCTCTAATTTACTTCCCTTTCCCTAATGAACATTTGTCAACTACCACACACTTCAATTTTCTTTAACTATGTCTGTCAAGATTTAAGTGAGACTTATGTTGAAAAACCAAAACTAATCTCACAAAGTGGAAACAAATGAAGTTGAGTCAATTCTGTGATATTTTAGGGAAAACGGACATAGAAATCAATTTTCTTGAAATGTAGGTTCTGACTCAACAGCATTCACAAAGTCTTTACCAATGGTCTGATCCTGAGAAATGCTGGTCAAAGGCACTCTTGATATAATGGGCCAGATTCCCAAGTGGATTAACCTGATGAAGAGGTTTTTATAGGCCAAGCATCTTCTGGAATGGTAACCAGCAGCATCCATGGCATCTCAAAATCAGACCATCAGAAGACAGCAAATGTCCTGGGGGTTTTTTAAGGCCAATTTTTCAGTTGGTCAAATGTGTTTTAAAAGTAACGTCTTTTTGGACAAATGCAGACCTCTCCAAGGGATCAAGTCACTGGATTAATGTGGACAGATCCTTATAGGTTAAGGGAAAGGGCTTTCATTTTTAAATCTACTACTTTTAATCATGACCATACAAAAAAGCTGAAGAAATCTGACGTGGTCCCTTGTATAAACAAGATCATGAATGTAAAGCTTATAATGCCACTGTGAAATTTTAATGCTTATTTATTATGGTTATGATGAAACCTGTATAATAATAATATGATGATGATGATAATACTAGTAATAATAATAATGAATAGACATCAGTGCCAATATGATTCTACTATTTTTCTACATATGCTTTCTTGTGGCATTTTGTGTAGCTTGTGTTATGTGTAAAGAAATGTCAATAAAATCTTTGCTTCCTTTTGTCTGTACTTTCTGTGGTTCTTGACGGTAGCAAGTTCCCCAGCTCCTTCTGTCCATGTAGTGCGTGGCAAATATGATGACAGTGGTAAAGAGAAGTAGAATAAAAGATGCTCAAGTACAAGCAAATAGATGAGCTGTCTGAAGGACAATGACTGATTCCCCATCCTTGGAAGTGTTCAAGACCAGATCGGATGGGGCTTGAAGGACCTTGGTCTAGAGGAAGGTGTCTCTGCCCATGGCAGGGGGTTGGAACAAGATGGTCTTTAACAACCCTTCCAATACAAACTATTCTATGATTCTATTATTCAGTCTATCCTTCTTTTTGAAGAATGAAAACCATCTTTGACTTATTGAATAGGTAATTATTAAATAAACTAATCATGGTCTGAAAGCCCTTGAACATGGAGATCTTTTTGACCAATGAGTGAGACCTTGAAATAGCAAAGCCCTGAAGACAGTAAATTATTAAATGCTTGGACAGTTTTTTTTCTAGGTCTTTTAGTGTTTGATGTTTAAGAAGTCATTTCAGGAATGTAATTCATAAGTAGATGTGAATTCCTCTGGCCCCATATATTGGAACTGAGAACTTCCTTACACACACCTGCACACTGTTATCAGGAAGTTACAGAAATTGGTGGAGAGGGGTTGGAGTAATTTGCTGTTTTTCTTGACTCTATGGCAATGCCTATGCCAATTAGCCAAACAAGGAAAGGACACTTGTATAGTCAAATGAACAGGGATTGTTGCCATCAGTTCTGTTCTTAACTCACACATTTCCATAAAAATACATCTGTACTTAAAATTAATCACAACTGTCCATCAGCAACACAAGCATCTCTTTATTCTTCCAGCAAGGATATATCCCTTTCTATTATTTTAATTATTCTCCAGAGATGTTGACATCCCGGAGTATCTATGTTGGGAAATGGAAAGGATGGAAGCAAAGCAGAGGAAAGTACCGTTCCAGAAGAAGCTTCCTGGTCCCAACTAGTGCTTTATGCTATTTCCGGCAATTCTTGTAGAAAAAGACCTATTCAAAAGTGTCTTCCACAGAGACTCCAAAAGACAGCAAATACATTCAGAAGTTGATGGAAGCCTTGAGACAGACAGGAAAGGAGTGCAAAATTTAGGGGATTGCTGTCTTCATGTTGCAAACTGATTAGTAGTCAACAAGGGCTCTGTTGTTGTGCCTGTGTCTGTATAGATAGTTTTTTTCCTGACTCATTTCTCAATCATATCAAATGGCAAAGGGGGCAGCAGGAGGGAGGGCATAATTAGTACATTGGTTAAATGCATTTTCCTTTTGATTATAATTACTTTCTACTGTCACAGGCAGAAAATGAATTGACCTCACCTTAATCCCAACAAATCATTTGTCCAACCTCAAAATGTTGCAGGAGTTGGCATATTCTCTGTGATTTGGCAGAATGCACCTCAAAGCAATCAGGATAAGCAGATAAGCAGGTACTATGGTTAGTGCCAGGAGAGACTCGTCACAACTATGCAGGAAAGCCAAACCAGTGCCAGCTTTATGATGTCTGGTCCAAACTGGGATTTTTAGCCCATTATTAAAAAAAAAAAAAAAACAAAACCAAAAAACTAGAGTTATCCTCAATATTCTTTTGAATCAAATTGTGGTAATATGGGAAACCATGTTCCCCTCAGAATCTAATCTTGTGCTGAGGACTCCTAGTGAAGAAACACCGTGATTTTATGTCATGGCTGTCCAAAATGAAGTGCTTATTTTCCAAAAAGATCTGTGGTACAGCCCACACCCTGGTTAGGTTCCAGTCATAGACACACGGGATTCCCAGACCAATAAAGTGAAATAAAAACAGCACTTTAAATGGGTCTCTGTTTCCTCAAAGACAATAGGCAGATGCTTATAAGGAGGCAAAGGCTCAGTTTGGGCTTTTGAATACCTTCTCAGAGGAGTATAACAGTAAGAGATGTGTGTGCTCTTGAAACATGAGAGGAATCACGAATAACTCTATGGTAGGCATGAGCAATGTGAAGTAGAGCACAGCTCACACAAGCTTTGATAGTCTTTCCAAGACTAGGGACAAACTGCTTTGCTTTCCTTTATGGTCAGAGAGCCAAATGCAGGCAACCTGGTAAAATGTTACTCTATGTAGCCCAGAGTCTGGTCTAAAGCCTCTGCAGCACTTGGAAGAAAAGTACATTCTGCATGGCTTTAGCCTTTGGATGGCTGGGCTTTGGACCAGTTATCCCAGATGTAACTGATACCTGTGTCCCTTCCCATAATATTTATATCCAGCTTTTCTCCTTTTCCTCTAACCTTCAAACACATCCCTGTTCCCTGTCCATTGCCAAAGGCAAAACCCAGTGTGATGAACAATTGACTGTAAAAGTCAGGAAGCAAAATCAAAGAGACCTAATTAGTGCAGACCCAAATGCCTATTTACACAATTAAGACCACAATTAACAAACAAAGAAGCCAAAATTGGTCTGCTGGACTTCGAGTTAATTATTGTGCTGGAATTGAGGGCTAACTACTGAAGAAAAGAGTAAGTGTGAGGTTTCTGCATTTCATCCTTGCAGATGTCATTGGTCACACACTGATTTGTACAGAGAGGTAGCATTAGCAACCTGTTCTTCAGCTTGGATGGCTCCTGAGAGCTCACAGTGGCTTGATCAAGTTTTCTTTACTGTTCTCCAGAGGGTTCCTCTGTGATTTGTGACAGAGGAGTTAGATATATATTCATACATGCTCTGTTACACACAAACATGCACACAGAGATAAGCATTAGCATCTACTACACTTGCAGCTAATTCTGCCGTAGGCATTAGTCCAAATTGGCAACTAATAGCTTAATGTTCATACAAAATTGGATGCATTTGGAGACACAAATGAAACTTGGGCTGTGTTTTACTTCCTTGAGTCATGAAGTTGAAAATAAGAATCAATACCCAAATTGGAAACACTATCTTTCATCATTGCTTACTTTTCCTTCCTCTCTTTACATGTGTACTGCATTTTATATTCAAACTCATCCATTAAATAATCATTAGCAGCAATTGTTGTGCCTCTGTCTTGAATATGTTTATCCCATGAGCATCATGATATGTTTATTGCAAGGACTGCAGAGAAATACATAGAAATAGAAGTCTGCCTAGCACTGTGCAGTAGGGATAGGTTAGCTCAGGAAACACTGACTGTGCTCAATCAGGTTTTTGGGTTTTTTTTGGCAGATCTAATGATTTCTCTACCAAATTTCAAATTATTTTGGTGGGCTTGGACTTCAAAATCAAAATAGAATCATCTCGCTATAAATTGTACAAACTCTTGCCACAAATACGCATCTTCCCTGCTTGTATAATCCAAAACTGCCACAAGCTTTTTAGCTGCAGAATTATTTATGGATTACCCTGTCTGATCTTTAATGTGGAACATATACAGCAATACCTCTCTAGTGCTGTGCACTACTGTACTAACTGTAAAGAAGCAGCAGGCAGCTCAGAAAGAGCATCCTTAAGAAGCTTTGATAAATCATAAAAAGCAATCTGTACATGACAGGAAGACACAGTTAGTCAAAAGAAAAGCTATTTTAAGTCACCAGTAATAGTAACTGCAGACTCTCCCTGTCTGGTTCAGTCTGGGTTAGATGTGAACATTCCCAAGAGCATTTTGTGCTCTGTGAAGCTGTGATTGTAGGACTGGCTTGCTGCCTCGTCTCCTTGTGAATGGCTTTGAAAAGCAAGGTCTTTGGCAGGGTTAAACAAGCAGCATCTCTTTGCTTCCATTCTCATTGTTAAACTTGGAATCCAAGCTGGCACCTTCATGTCCATGTTGTTTCCTCCACAGCTGAAATTCCACTCACTAGTGAACCAGTGGGGTGGCATTAACAGACCCAAATAATCTGCAGTCATTTTGTACACAGCAGGAGGGAAATTTTCGGAAGGAAAACAGGAGGGACAATCCAAATTTTGTTATTTTTCCGTTGACTTCCCAAGCTGCAAATTATTAGCGTATGCTTCAAAAAATCACAGGAATTTCTAGTCCTACAGCCTGTCAGGAAGGAAGCCTGAGAAATAGGTCTTCTGCCCTTGCCAGCAGCCACATGATGTCAGTATTGGTTCATACAAATAGAATGAGTTGTGCAGTCCCTTGACTGTCATTGTGCACCTGACAGGGATGTGACAGGCCAAGGATATGATGCTGGAAGTAACCCCAGGTAGTGGAACACCACGCCCAAGCACAGAATTGGGTGGAACGGTCATAAAGGCAAATCTGTGTGTTCTTCTGATGTGCAATTCTGCCTCAAGTACGCAATTTCTCTTTTCTAGACTACCCTCATGTATCCCAAGGGTATATGAATCACAGTTTCCTTGCATTTTTCCAGTTACTGATGACATAAATTGGAGAATCAGACCCAGCATGTGGCTTAGTGCCCAGATTGTTTTCATCACGACTTTCTTAGAAGTTGACTACCGAGTTCTCACAAATCTGACGCACAGGCTGTTCAGGACTTGCGCTTCTTATGAACAACCCTGTGAGCTCATATTAGAATATTGGACTACCAAAAAGCATGGGGGCACAGAGCCTGCTGGAATTTAAAAGGAACATCTCAATAGATCAAGCTCTTGACACAAGAATTGCCATGAGGCATTCATCAAATACCACCTTTTTGCTTCTTACAGGCTTTTATTAAAGTGGCCAGTGAATCTTTGGTATTACCATCTCCTTCCAGAAATGACAATCATTTCTTCACTGGAAGGGTTTTCAAGCATTGGAATAGACTGCCCAGGGAAGTGGTGGAGGTACCATCCCAAGAAGTGTTCAAAAAATCTGTAGATATGGCAATTAACGAAGATGGTGGTGGTGATAGGTTGATGCTTGGAACTGATGATGGTTGGAACTGATGATCTTAGAGGTCTGTTGCAACATTTATGATTATATGATTCTATGATTCTGGATTTCTATATGAAATTTATGTGAAAGCTTGGGTGTATTTTTCCACTGGAGTATATGCAGGCATTGAACCAGAAATGGAGCAGACCTGTTACTTGGCTGCTCCATTCCTTGATTTCTCCTTCAGTTTGGACATTCCCAACTATTTTAAGGAAGGATGCTCTAGAGCTTGTATTGTATTCTACTTGTGACAGGTCAAAGCTCAGCTGAGAGCATATCCTGGATATATTCTGCAAACTTCTGAGGTTCCTGGGTTTCTGATGTTCTACATTTCCTTTTCTATGAGGTGATTCATACACAGAGAAAGATTAGCTCAGCTTTAGAACAACTCTTTTGTTTTTGTTATATAAATTCATGTTTTCTTTGTTGCTATATATTTGATGGTATAAACACAAAAACAAAGAAAATCCAAATCATAGTTAAATACTGAAATCCTCTTAAACTCCTTTAGCAGGAAGCCAGATGTTGGTGGTGTTATAGTTAAGAAATAAGTTTCTATTTTAGTCTAATTTTTAGATTTTTTTTTAGGCATATTTGTTTAAAAGTCTTCCAGTGTGGTTGTGTCTGGAAAAACAGATGCAGCAAGTGGACCAACTTTTCATTCTTGTTCTGCTGCCATCAGCCAACACCTTGACTTTTCTCTAAGGATATCAGAACAGTTATCTACGTGCTTCCTTCCCTTTATGTTAAAATGGATAGAAATTAATGGCTGTCAGAAACACTTGAGGTCTTTCCAAGCTAGAATTCTCTTGAAGCATTGTAGAAAAGCCTTGATATCACTAACTCTTCTGCTTGAGATGCAACAAGTCCATTTGCCTAATTTCCATAGGTCAGGTCATATTCAAGTGTCACAGCAAACAGCTCTGCCCCAGAAACTAAATCCAAGGTGAAAATGTGTCAGAACTAAAGTGGGAGTATTTCAGCCCTTCAGGCTTCCTCAGCAAATGACAGGATCACATTATACCACTGTCCTTTCTCTTCCATTCCCTCTTAATCCAAAGGGAGGGAAGGAGGATTCAAGGCACAGACACTACTTTCTGTGTTATCCTAAATGGGATCTAAAATCTAGAGTGAAATTACTTCTGTGAGGGTGATCTTGCTTTCAACCTGCCTAAAATGGTGAATGTCACAGCCTCTCTATGAAAAGCTTTCATATGGACTTTTTCATGATCAAATACAAGGAAAATGGAAGTTCAAACAACCTCAGTCACACAACTCTCCTACTTTCCTTTGAGCCTGCTGAAATGCCATTCAGTTTCGCTTGGAAAAAAAACTCCACCGCATAATAAAAGTACCATTACACAGACCCAAACACCAAAACATGCCTCCAACTCTCTCTTCCCTCTTTGGGACTGTATTCAGCAGCAGCATGAGCAGAAACACCCTCCTGTCCAGTGCACTTTCTATAAGACTGCAAACTACTTGTTTATATTAATTTTCCAGGGAAGAACTGGATTTGACTTGAGTCGAACATTTTTTACAGTCAAAGTGTTTATCAGTTTTATTTCCATCCTCTACCACAGACTTATTGGAAGAAGCAGATCCAAGGAGTGCAAAATCTGCATGGTGTTCCTTGGCTCTTAGAAGAGTTTGTGGTGCGGTTTTAGAACTGCACCGAGTAAGCTTTGCTTCCCTTAACTCTTCTTGGTAGGATATTTTTGTAAGTCCAACTAAGCACACTGTCTTCAAGGGTTGGGTGCAGCATCCAAGTCAGGTGGCAAATGGATGAAACGGGTTATCAGAGGCCACACCAAGTACAGTCCTAGTGCAGAAGGAAATACATGAAGTAGGAGGAATTAACGGAGAACACTAAAACAGAATTAAAAAAAAAAAAAAAAAAAAAAAAAAAAACCGACAAAAAAAAAAAAAAAAAAACAAACCACTTCAGTTAGAGAATAATCAGTCAAGACTCTGTCAGAGGTTTTTAAAGCTCCAGACACATTTATTAAAACTATTTCAGCTGTCTCTCCAGTGCTCACCCTTCACACATTGTTAGGCTGAAGTGCTAAAAGAAACAAGTAGGAACAAAAAAAATGTACTGAGAGATCCTGAAAACACTCATATGAATCACCATGTTTTAACCATCTGATTAATCTTCACCAGGGCAATTTTGAAGCAATATTCCTATTAGACAAGAGTGCTCGTAGGGTTTGTAATTTCAAGGTTTTTTACAAAAATTCTTCAGTGTTTCCTCAATTAGTGCAAATATTGACCCCTCCTTTGAACAAGACAAAATGGAAAAGTGGAATCAATTAGACATATCCTCTGACTGCCAGATGAGGGATGAGAGGTTTCCAATCAATCCTAAAGGAATACTGGAGTGGTGAAGAAGTATCACTGCTCCACTTGCTCTCTCATGGTAAAGGAGTTTCAATATTCCCTCAGCTGTTTTGCAGACTATTTTCTTGAGGAAATGAGGCACATACAGTCCTGCTAAGCATTTCAGATGGAGTCCAATTTCATCTAAATTTGATGGGGGGATAGAATTCACTAAGGTATTAAGTTCTCACTCCTGTAAGCAAGAGAACCCATCAGGAAAAAAAGAAAAATACTGAAGTTCAAGATTGGTCTTTATTAGGTAGGTTAATTTGTTCATTTTGTTTTTAGCAGCAGAATAATTCAGCATCAGTGTAGACTTAATTTATAATGATTATTTATTACGTTCGAAAGTAATGCCTAACATGAAGACATCTAAACTTATTGAGTGGTTCCTGTTAGTTCTTAAGAAATAAAGTGAACTGTGAACTCTCCTCTTACTCTCATTTCCCCTCCTTAAATTTTAAAGAACACATTCAAGCTGTCCTGCTAGTAACCAGACAATATTTATTTTGTCTCCTGAAAGGAGTTAGCATTAATGACTCTGTGGCCACTGTGCTCATCTTAACACTAACCCAACCTCAATCTACAGTATAAATATGAAAGGGTTAAAATCTTGTGATGTTACAAAGTTAAAATTTATATGTCACAAGGAAAGAGTAAAGAGGTAAAAGTTATAGACAAAAGACAAGATCCAAAATTTTGCTCGGATTGATGTTCTGTATTCCTGCATTCAGTCTGGGCTCACAGGTGAAGTCTTACTTTAAAGCAGAAAAAAAGGCAAAAAAATCATGAAAGGTCCTGTTCAGCTACTCCATCTTCACCAGTGGCAGAGGCGGATAATGTTCTCACTGATCAGTGCATCATGTGCACTTTTTGGAGTTATAAACAAAAACATCAAATGCAAATAGGAGACAAGTGATTCCCAAGGTACCTGTCCCTCAGGGTACCCACAGTCTTCACTGCAGTAACTGTTTGGTTTTGAATACAAGCATTAAATCTGCATTGGAAAACCAAGATCTCATCTCACATCTCCTGCTGCCACCACAGGCAGGTCAGTACTGTCAGACATACATTTATATTTCTTAGCCTGTTGTACTGTCCCTTCCCACCAGGATGAGCAGGTTTTGTCCTGGAGCCAAACCAGAGCTCAGTGACAAAACCCACTCTTGCTATGTTATTTGGTGGCTGTAAAACTGTAACTGGTGTTGTTTTGGCAAAGTGCTTGTGCCTGTCAGAGCTCCCAGATGCAGAGGACACCTGATGGGTGTTGGTGTAATGGACAGTTAGCTCAGCTTTCCTTGCCATTACTTTCTGCAATACTGTGGTGTGATGAATAACAAATTGTCCGTGTTACCTTCGTGCTTCTGAGGCTTTTTTATGCTTAGCAATAACTACAAATTCTGAGAGAACTAGCTGGGACTCCTCTCAAATGAAATGTTATTTGGGGAAGGATTGTAGGTCTCTCAGAGCTAGATCTAAATTATATGGCCTGCTTGCTTCAGCAGAGCAGAATGCAACACTAGCTGGTCTGGCCAGGAAGCAGAGTTATTTAGTCCAGCCTCTGTTATTACATGGACCGTGTAATAATCATAGCACCTACTCTGTTCAGCAGTCCCAGCTGGCCCTGGCCCTCAGTCTGTCAGGCTTCCTGCAGTCTTACCTTTGCATACAGTGGGAAGTTCATAAGTCAGTGTCTGAGGACATGTAAGATGTGACTGAGAATCCAACCAGACTCCGAGCACATGCTCAGTTCTGCAGTTCCATTCATTGAGGATCCTTGCACAACAGGCAGTTGATCAAGACCTCTTAGTTTGTTTATTCATGCCTGTTTAAAAAACTATTGCAATGATTTTGACAGGAGAAAAAGAGATCACAGAAGGAAGGAAGGAAGAAAGAAGGAAGGAAGGAAGAAGGAAGGAAAAGTGAGCAGATATAAAGGATTATAGTAGATAATCAAGGGATCATAGAAACATAGAATGGTTTGGATTGGGAGGGACCTTCAAGATCATCTAGTTCCAACCCTGATGCCATGGACAGGGACACCTTCCACTAGATCAGTGTTCTCAAAGCCTTTTCTAACCTGACCTTGAACACTTCCAGGGATGCAAAATCCACAGCTTCTCTGGGCAACCTTTCCAGTGCCTCACAATTCTCACAGTAAAGAATTTCTTCCTAATATCTAATTTAAACCTGCACTCTTTCAGTCTAAAGCCATTCCCCATTCTCTGCTCACTACATGCCCTCATAAATGTCCCTCTCCAGCTCTCTTTAGGTACTGGAATGTTGCTATAAGGTTATCCTACAGCCTTTCTTCTCCAGGTAAAATATTTTCTATCCTGTGGGCATTACCATATAGAAAAAAAAATACAGGAAGGTGGATGTATAAAATACTCTTTTTTTGAATACTCAGGCTGATTTTCTTACAGCACTATGTTCTTCTTTTTCTGTGGGAAAAGTACCTGGCCCTTCCCTCCTGCATCCTTTCTGGCACACTCCGGAGGAGCAGGTATGAGCTACTCACAGTCTGATATACCGTACATCAACAGGGTGTGTTCACAGGACAGAAGTGAGTCTGGAGGGAAAGGAGTAATTCTGAAGAGATACAGATTCATTTGTTGAAACTGATTAGCATGCAATGCTTTAAAGATTAAGAATAAAGATTGGGGAGCTTGCAAATCCAAGATAAATTTCAACAGAAGTCAACAAAAAGTCAAGACAAAATAACACACCAATTCAGTTAAAAGACAGATGAAAGGTCATAGATCTTATCTGTCAGACTAGTTACGAGTGAAATCTCATCTGAAACTGAATGTACAGTGCTGGCGACTCATGGCCAATCAATGTTCAAAAATGATTAAATAAAATAAGGAGATGAAAGAATATATAAATAGACTAATATGAGAACAAAGAAGAAAAACCTTTCAAAATCTAAAGAACTTGGCTTTAGTCTAAAAAAAATCATTATGTTGAAAGGGGCAGGAATGTGGCTGTAAACAGGCAGGAGGTAAGAGGGAGAAGAAGAGAAAAATGATACAATATAAAAGCTCTTATAAACTATCTACAAATATAATTTGGCTGAATAAAAAAAGCTTCCAGTCACCAAGCACTATGGTCTGAAATGGCTTTCTGGTGGAATAAAGGGAAGTGGAAGCTGAGTTTGCCTCAAGGTGCTGGTCAGTTATTTTGTAACTGAGGTGCCCAGGACTCCTCTCTGCAAGCTGAGATATCCCTTTCAATCAAATATCATACTTCTTTATAGACCTGTGTCTCCAAATCATAATTTGATTCTTGTCATATCTCAGAGAAGTGAACTTTTGTCCTTTCAGGAAATTTTTCCAGATAATAAAATCATTGTTGGTAATAATAAATAAAAGTGAGAGTGGAAGCTGCTGTTGACTACTCATAAAAAATGCTCATGGTCAGCTATGAGCGAACAAGAGAAGCAAGAACAGAAATATTCAGAGTTGCAAACATAACAAACGCCACGAATAAGTTGAAATGTGAGGTTTGCTTCAAGAGAAAAGTAGGATTTTTTTTTTTTTTTTTTGCAAAGATATTTATAGCTAAAGTTTGTGGAATGCATGAATGATTTGGCTTAAGTCTCGTCCTCAAGTAACTTTAAAAAAAAAAGGTCCATTTGCCTTCAAAATGATCCAGAAACCCACACCATTCCAATACCTAAAAAAGAAATAATTTTTCATTTATGCTGCTGTTTTTCGGAGCACCTTGCTTCAGGGGAGAAAAGCTGTGAATATGACTTGAAATATTGCTAATCCTATGCCACTAAGGAAAATTTCTATTTACAGTACTTTCAACTCATACTAGTGTAGTGCAATATACAAAAAAGAAAATTACCGTGCTTGCTAAGAACATGTGCATGCCTGCATGGTACTGTGGTTATTGTTCTGTTCCTTGATGTGGACACACTGGACTCACAAGTTTCAGTCTTTATCTCATCATCTGAATGTCTAACTTTGCTTTTAAATCAATCATCAATGAAGATATATGGTGTACTGCCTAGTCATTCATGCAATGCCATTAAATTCTGTCCCTAAAGCTCTGTTTTGGACTTGTCAAATACACCCAGAAGGAACCACGGAGACCCTGTAGTGTGTATTTTACCAACAGCAGAATTTCCCTCACTGCTGAAATGCATTATGTCCTAATTTCATTCAGCCATGGAGCACATTGTGTTAAGCACTGCAACTTAACAAAGTTACAAAGAATATCTCGCAGTTTGTGCCCTGGAGTCCCTGTGATTTCAAAGTATGACCAAAAGGTAACTGAGAACTTTCAGAAATTGAACAATCTGTGCAGGAGAAAGCTGTCAGCTTTCATGTGCTAGACAAGCAATTGAATTACCTCCTTGAGTTTGATTTCACTTCCCTGAGACCAAAACAGGATGAAATCTGTAGTCATTGAGAGAAAAGCCTCATCAGCACAATGAAATGGGAAAATAACCCTGAAAATAGTGCTGAGGTAAAAGGCCTTCCACTCCTGTTTATCCTTCCAAATGGCTGGGGGTGAGAAAGAACATGTTGCTAACTGTGTAATGAGGCACAGATTGAAAATTGCTTAAAAGCTTGTGCACAGTAACAGGGAAGATTTTACCCAGTAGCACTCTGAGAAAATTATTGTAATGGCACTTTTTAGTTATTATCAACTTGGTCTCCAGGACCTCAGTAAGTGCCATTAGACATCTGCTGTGGGACTATTCTCAGCAAGCAAAGAAGCCACCAAGTCTTTTAAAAAATATAAATAAGTGGGGAGCACACATG
>JAWWTY010000077.1:145670288-145681845 GCA_035222235.1 Margarornis squamiger | reverse complement strand
TGCTGTGGGACTATTCTCAGCAAGCAAAGAAGCCACCAAGTCTTTTAAAAAATATAAATAAGTGGGGAGCACACATGGTTTTGGGTTTTTTTTCAGGATTTTTTTTTTTTCATTTTGTTTTATTCCTCACAAATGACATATTTTTCTTTTTTTATTTTTTTTTTCCTTTCTTTTTTTTTTCTTTTTTTTTTCTTTTAACTTAAATATTATTATTATTGTTGAGGGTCGTCATTTGCTGCTTGCTGTAATAAATGGTTTCCAGGTGAATTGGATAGCATGTGTTCTACTCATTTTAATATGTAAAATATCTAAACATCTGATTAAGATGAATTTTCTAAACAATTGAAGAAAAGTATGCTGTACGTTAGTAGAAGCTGAATATCTAGACTTCTCAATTTCAGTATTTCATAAGCCTTACTTGTTTTACTTCTGCCATAGTTCTGCAGGGCTACTCATATAAAAAGAAAGGGAAAGAGAGAGAAAAGGGATTAAACCCAGAAAATAATGGATAGATTTAAAGAAAAAAAAACCCAACTTCGATTCCTGATGTCTTCACTGTCAGAGCAGAGGGAGAGCAGAAAAGGCTTTGGTGCTGAACAAACACTGTTCAGCAATAGATAAAACTTGAGCACGTTACCAGTACGAGTTTGATCACAAACATAAAATGCAGCTCCTTAGCAGCTGCTATGAAGGATGTAAAACTGCAGCCCAACCAGGCCTGTGCAAAAACATTCACAAGGAAGAGCTCAGAGGGTCAAGACCTGAGTCCTAGGCCCTCTTTCACTGTAAGTGTCCCATATCCTAAGGCAGAGTCCCAATGCTATTCCAAAGCCTGGGCAGAGATGCTGCCATCCTTCCTGCAGAGGAACCTGTGCTACTGCAAACATGGGAATGCAAAGTGGGTGGCTGCAGGAGGAAAACGGTAGGGGGAACGCAAAAGTTCATAGTGAGGGTAATCAGGACCCAGTTTCATCCCTACTCCAGCTGGTTCAGTTTGCTTGCCAGTGCTTGCATAGCAGAAATGAGTGAAGGCTGCATGTACACAATCAAATGTGCTAGGACTTTCCCCTGGCACTGATACTACTGGCATGTAGTTATCAATATCTGTCCTGTCAAACTCTCTTGCCTTCCAAAACAGGATGGCTGTATCTAATGTGCTTCTTGGAAATGGTTTGTGGCCCTGTCACTGACTGGTTAACTGCTTGGGTCTTGTCTGAGGAGTGTTACTTGGTCCTGACCAAAACCATGACAGACACTATTTTAACAAATCAATGGTATTATACAGCAAATTGCCATCAGTGCCTGACTAGGATATAGACATAGTCAAATGGCCAGTGGCCTGATTATCATCTGCTGTAGCTATTTAGGATTGCCAAGTATCTGTGGCAACCAGAAGTTATTCTGCCCAAATGGACCCACCTCAGTGAAGGTGGCTCTTAGATGAACCTGACCTCAGCTGTCCTTAGACTGTAAATAGTTCATCAGACCAGTGTTGAGCAACAGACAAGAATCCTCCCCTACATATTGAGCCGTCCCCTTGCAATAGCCATAGGGTAGAAAATGCAGAGCTGGAATGGCAGGAGGACAGTGAGGGATCCATCCCTCAGAAGAGTCTTGTTGCCTCCCCATGCATTCTCTGCTTTTTGCCCAGGCAAGGCAATGAGGTAGGACAGCAGCAAATAATTGCAGGATGATACTTACGGGAATCCTTGCTTTGCTCTCCTCTGCTCTACATTGTCCCTGTTTTCACATGTTGTTAAATTAGGACACTACATATAAACCTTGTCACAAAAGTAGTACCCTCAGACTCTTTCTTATTCCTTGCTTTTTTTTTTTTTTTTTTTTTTCCCAGGAGGCCTTACCTTGGGATCAAACATAAAGCTGCTCGTCTCCATCCTTTGAATTTTGGTAAGACAAAAGGGAGACCCTTGAAAGCGAAGGTAACTGCAGAAGAGCAGGCAGATATTCACTTCACAGCAACCCTCTTGGGCTGTTTCCTGTGCTTTTTCTTCTCAGTTTCCCCCTGATCAAAGAGCAGGCTCCACTGCCTACATAATACATGAAGCAGCGATAGCTGACAGCATGCTCTGGCTCAGAGAGCTCGGGAGTGTGTGGGGAGACATTGATGTCTGCATGCTCTGAATGGCCCTAATGGAAGCTCTTCCCCTGATTGCCACACACCCTTCAAACCCCTGCTCAGGAGCAGAACTGAAGAATTAGTTTCCTGACTTCTTTCACTTGGTTGGTCTCTTTTTTCTCCCTTGAAGGAGATGTCCCGACTAGGGCTATCTGGTGCCTAAGGAAGCAAGCAGAGAACAAGATTGCTGTAAACACAGTGAGGGATTAGAGGAGCAAGAAAACTTGTTTAGTGACACTGACAGAGATGGGTAAATACAGGGCAGTATCTCAGAGTGGAGAAAAACCATCCCCTACCACTGCAAGAAGGAAAGAGATTAGCTTCCAGCACTGAGGCCATGCTTTATGGTAGGCTTCTACATGCTTTGAAGCACAAGCCTGAGAAATTGAAAAGGAAACAAACCTTAATCCTGCTTTTTTACGATTTAGTGATAAAGTCAAATCCACTTTGCTGTAAGTAGCTCAGCTGTTTTTTAGAAGCCAGGCTATTTCCTGAGATACAAGGCTATCCTTATATAAAGAGATCAACATTGTTACTGGGGCAAGGGGAGGAGATGAGCAGTCAGTGGTGTGCGGGAGAAGTTTGGATGCCCTTTGTAGAGGGCTGCCTTTTTTAATTTTGTTATTGGTATTGTTGCTATTTATGTGATGTATGACTCAGGGAGTGGTGAGTAGAAAACGAAAAAGAACTATTACAAAGGAAAGGCATTTTGGCCATTTTTATCAAGACATCCTGAAAGTCCACTCAAGAGATACATTTTTTTACTTCCCATTACATGAACATTTTTTTCAGAGAAAAATAAATCTGCTGTTCCCATCCTGTCCAGTGTGAATGATGTAGTCTTAATTACACATGACCCATCCTGCTGAAAAAGACCATCCACTTATTCCCTGAATGGCTGTTGAGCACACAGATCTTAAAAGCATCATGCCAGTGCATTTCAAGCACTCACAGTTCAATGAAAAAAGCTAACTGCAAAAGGGTAGACAGCTATAAAACAATTAAAATTCTGCATAAACACCATTACAGTAATTGATCTTTTAAATCAGGAAGCTTTTACAGTTCCACCTTGACAATGGAGGATTAGATACAGAAAAAAAAGAGCTTGCAACAAATGTGAAAGGGAAAACCACTTGACTAGGTGCATACCATGGTCATTCTACTTGTAATTCTAAAGTTCTAGTGATGGCACTAGGCTTATATTAGTTATTACAGAGAGTGGGAGATTCAAGATGACGCATTAAAAAATGAGTTTGCATTGGTTAAATAACAAAATTTTTGTTAGTAATATCTCTATCTATCTATCTATCTATCTATCTATCTATCTATCTATCTATCTCTCTGTCTATCTATCTATCTATCTATCTATCTATCTATCTATCTATCTATCTACCTACCTATCTATTTATCTATCTATCTATCTATCTATCATCTTTAAAATAAAGATTGAAATGGGAGCAATAAAATGCATGGCATTTTACCTGCCTGAGAGAGTCTGCTTTCAGAAATAAAATAAAAGGCTGAAATATAAACCTCAAATATGAACACCATGCATTATCACATTTTGGAAAATATTTTTAATTAAAAATCCTCACAATTACTATTGTTGTAGTTTTGTAATTCACAAGGACCTTGGATGAAGATTTTTTTCATAAGCAGGAAGCAGAGAATTTTAAATTTTCTGAAGTATCTAATGACCCAATTCAAAGTAATATGCAATTTCTGCAGTCACCAAACTGCACCTGATGAAGTGAAATGTCAACTTTTAACACAGCTTCACATGTTCCTGTTTATTGCTACCAGAAATCTGTAGTCCAGCCTCTTTACAGGTGCAGATGCTGCAAATATCATATCGGGAGAAAGGCTGTAAGCTGAAAGAGTGAAGGTTTAGATTAGATATTAGGAATAAAATTTTTTACTGTGAGGCTGGTAAGGCACTGGAACAGGTTGCCCAGAGCAGTTGTGGATTTCCCATCCCTGGAAGTGTTCAAGACCAGGTTGGATGGGGCTCTGAGCAACCTGGTCTAGTGGAAGGTGTCCCTGCCCGTGCAGGGGGGAGTTGGAACTAGATGATCTTTAAGATCTCTTCCAGGCTGAAGCATTCTGTGATTCTATGAAATATGAATTCACTAGTTTTCTCCAAAACCCCTATCCTATGGAAACCACCCACAATGTCACCCTACCAACACATTCATAATTTCTTCTTTCCCTCCTGCACTGTGGTACCTTGTCTCTTGCTATATGTGAATCTCAGGGAACCGAAAAGATCAAGTGGAGCATATCATACCCTAGACACCTATAGCTCAAAGTGAACCTTTTCAGTGCTCTTTGCATCCCTTATGTCCAAGACAATTTTCCTTCGCAAGGCAGAGGCAAGAGGTCACTGTTTACCTGTGTGCCCCATGGCAGGCAGCTGGACAATGCATTTTGCTCTCTTTCATTACTTTCTCATATTGTGTGGCTTTCTCTCAGTGTTATTCCTGTCCTCAAAGTCTCTCTAAGGTGGTGTCTTACTTCTCTACATACTGCTTTGAGATGACCTGCCTATCTTTTATTGAAACTGTTCCTTACCTTTTGTAAAGTCACATCTAAAGAGAAACAATACATTGCAACTCTGTAAAAAACATAACTGTCATCATAAGTAATTCCAGAAAATCAACTACAGGATTCTCAGAGACAGTGTAAAAGAGCAATGGAAGCTCTTTATTATTTTCCTGAAAATCCCCTGACAGGAAAGGTGAATCCAATAGTGATGCAACACAACTAAATCTGATTTGTCATTTGTCAAGGCTGGTGAGAGGTATCTCAGACTTCTGTTTTGTCCTAGGAGTGGGAATCACCCTGAGAATGATCTGTCATTACTATTTTTATTACTTTGATGGATTTAATAAATAGCATTTTTTAGGATGAAAGCTCAGTTGTATTGAATGAAGTGTGCACTCTGTCTGAAAATCTGTCATCTAAGCACATGAGAAATAAGTATGTGAGATGTGCCTGAAAGTTGAGATACACCTACCAGAACATACCTTGAGAAAAATAAAACAACAATAAACAACGCAGAAGATGGTGTGCTGTGGATCTTTAATTTTCTGAGGGACTGGGGAAATTTATTTAAAATCTATTAAAAAAATAGATGCAGGAAAGATGTTGACCAGTTTGTACCTTCTTATTTTTTATTTTATGGATTTTTGGTTGTTGTGGTGGGCTACAGAATTCTCACTAATTAAAATAAATGTGTAAGCATTCCAGAGAGAAATTTGCTAAAGAAAGTTTTAAAGGAAGAAGTCCTTGAAATCAGATTTCATAGAATCATAGAATGGTTTGGTCTGGAAAGGACTTTCATAGATCATGTAGTCCTACTCTGTGGCCATGGGAAGGGACATCTTTCTCTAGATCAGATTGCCCAATCCAGCCTGGGCTTGAACACTGCCAGGAGTGGGGCATCCATGACTTCCCCGTACAACCTGTTCCTGTGTCTCACCACTGTCGTAATTTCTTCCTTATTATCTAAATCTTTTTCAGTTTAAAGCCATTTCCCTTGCCCTATCACTACATGCCCTTGTAAAAAGTCCCTCTCCAGCTCTCTTGCAGCCCCCCATTTAGGTACTGGAAGGTGATATAAGAGCTCCCTGGAATCTCCTCTTCTCCAGGCTGAACAATCCCGACTTTCTCAGCCTGCCTTCACAAGAAAGGTGCTCCATCCCTCTGAGCATTTTTGGGGCCTCCTCTAGACTTGCCTTTCTTGTACAGGGGACCCCAGATCTGAACATAGCATTCCAGATGGAGTACCATGAGAGCGAAGTAGCAGAAGTGAATGACCTCCTTTGACCCACTGGACATGCTTCTTTTTGTACAGCTCAGGAAGCTCTCTTTGTCCTTAGTTCTTACCTTCAAGTGAAGATCTGTCAAGAGAAATCTTGATAGGTCCAGGAGAAAGGCAGAATGAAACAGAAATGGTAAATTAAATTAATTAGGGAAACTTAAGCTGGACTTTCAAATATAGGTCAGAGGAAGTCTGTTGAGATGTGCATATTCGAAAAAAAGTAGGAGTTCTTTTCTTTCACTTTCATTTTTTTTCATTATCAGTCACCATCTTAATCTAAAAGATGAGATAACATTTAACTGCGGATTAGGCCACAGTAAATACCACCCGGCTTCATCAGGAGCACTTTGTTCAGGGGCTGCATTAGTCTTTATGTTAAACCATTGTTGTCTTTATTTTTTTACTAGGACTGCTTTTCTGCTACCAAAATCCTCCCATCATACCTTTCCAACTTAATCAGGACACACAATACAGAGTGGTCATAGCAGAGAACAGAGCTCCACCTTGGTATGTGTTTTGCCTCTCCATAACTTAGAGGATGTTCCGGGGAAATGCTGGCCTCAGTTAGAAACAGTGTCCTACATTAATTCAGAGTTAACTACATATTAATTTCTTCAGTCATTAATAATGTCCTTTCTCATGTTGTGTTTTGAAAGGACAAGGAAAATCTCCTTCAGTCTTCTTTGATAAGACAGAAGCAATTGAATCATGGTGTTGGTTTCAGGATTGTCTGAACTGAAAACTAGATGATTGACAAGGAAGAAAGTCAATGCAGGTTGATTATTCTGAAATATCAGTAGAATGAGATAGCTGAAATAAATATATTGTAGACAAATATATATATGTAAAAAGGCTTTATAGCCAGAATGTGTTAATTTCTTGGCCAAAATTAAATTCAAGTAAAAACTTCAGTTACTGCCTATATGAAAAACACAGTCTCAGAGAATATTTCAAGTTGAAAGGGACCCAACAAGAATCATCTAGTCCAACTCCCTGCTCCTTTCAGGCCTGCCTCCCATTAAGCCATACAACCAAGAGCATCATCCAGATGCTTCTTGAACTCTGTCAGGCTTGGTTCCATGACCACTTCCCTGGGAAGCTCATCCCAGTGACCAAACACCCTTCAGGAGGTGAACCTTTTCTTAAAGTCCAGTTTGAACTTCATCCGACACAGCTCCATCCCATTCCTTTGGATCCTGTCACTGGTCACCAGAGAGAGGAGATCAGCACCTCTTCCTCCACTGTGCCTCTTTAGGAAGGTGAAGAATGTGATGAGGTCTCTCCTCAGCCTTCTCTTCTCCAGGCTGAACAAACCAAGTGACCTCAGCCACTCCTCCTGTCTTGCCCTTGAGGCCTTTCACCATCTTCGTCATCCTTCTCTGGACACACTCCAAGAGCTATCCTTGTTATACTGAGGGCCCCAAAACTTCCCCAATACTCAAGGTGAGGCCTCCCCATTGTAGAGAAGACAGGGACAATCCCTTCCCTTGCCCAGCCGCTGATGCTTTGCCCGATGTCCACCCAGGACACGGTTGGCCCTCCTGGCTGCCAGGGCACTGCTTGCCCCCATATCCCTTTCCATAGGACTGTTTTCCTGCCACTCATCCAAAAATTACATTTTCTGTCATATGTATCATTAGATTGCATCATCAGGTCAATGTCTTCTCCATTTTATACATGGAAAGTATGCAGAAAAAGTCAGTAAAGTTTTTACATTGTTATACAAGAAAATAAAGCTATGCATTTGACAAACAGCATGCACTGTGTCCTAATCCCTGGTCTACTCAAGTAGGTCTTGGCATCTTTTTTTCAAAGGACAAAAAAATCTGCAATTCAACTGAGAAGTATACTGCATAAAAATGTATTTTCACGGCACATTTCACTAAAATATAATTTATTATATATTCAGATAGGTGACAGTGCTGTGAAATGTCAAATACTCTTTTTTTTTTTCTTTTAGAGGGCTTTTAAATATTATCACAGAAAAACTGGTGTTTAATTGAAATTCCCTTTACTGTCACTCAGACAAACAGAAGGATTAAAACATCAATTAAAGGGTGATTATGACACTGTTCTTCTTTGCAGAATCTGAAATTAAATGCTTAAAAATAAACTTTTGTGGAAGAAACTGTTGATGAACTATTTGAGGAAGCAATCCGAGCTTAGTATCTGAAAATTTTATTCTTGAAATAGAGTTTTATATGTATTTTATGAGGATGAATGCTTTTACTTCTGTTTTTGAGAGTACATGTTTACCACCAAAATATCTCATATTAATAAAAAAAGGGAAATAGGTTTTCCCCTAAATAATTTGTGCAAATTTGGGCTCTAGCCCATCAACATCAACCTCCAGAAGAGAGATGAAAATAGATGCTCATCTTTGCAGCTCAGGCCTTTCCCTGAGAGTGAAATATAGCTACTGGGGATAGTGAAGGTACTGAATGTCTATTACAATTTAAAGTACAATTCTTTTGCTCCATGCACATAAATGTATGCTTTTATACTCCATCTCAGTCCCAAATAGATGTGGTCACTGCAGTACTGGGATGCAGAAGTCACAGCTGATATAGAAAGGAACTACTCTCTTCCTGAGTTGTGTGTGGGTACATTTGTGATGGTGTAAGCAAAACTTCAAAATATAAGGTTTTCCTGAGAGGTGGATAACTCAATGCTTGAAATGGAGCTGCTCAGTCTGCTAAGTTGAAGGATCTGCTGAGGCAAGGCAGACTTTCCAGGAATCTGGGAAGCTCAGAATCACCAGCCAATTCCAAAATTTGCCATGGATGATCCTAAAAGCTAAAAGTAAGGAAAGTTAAGGGAAGGCTTCATATTTGAGTGAGCTTCAAGACATGTAGTAAAAATTTACAGTATTGAGTGCCTGTTGTGAAGAATGATCCAGTCATACACAAAGCTCTATGTCAGTCACCTGATACCATTTGATGAAGTCAACTAGAAATTTCGGAAATAACATGTTCCCAGAACTTTTATCAGGAAACCTCAGATACAGTAACATTTCACCAAAGTGTTATTTGCTTTAGGAAGTAAACCATCTAGTCTGCACAACTTTGTGGGGAGGGACTTCTTGGCTGGCTCAGCGTGGTAGGTTCCTGACCAGGAAAGTGCTCTAGTCTTTCTCTTTTGACAGGCTAGTTTAGTGCTCTGGCTTTCACTGATGAAGTTACTTCACCTGTCGTTGTTCCTGTGATCCTTGCCAGCTTCATATGTTTAACTTATTCAGTCTTTATTCAGATAACATTCTCAGTGCAAACTCCAAAGAAAGCATATCTTGGATATATGGTGGCGTAGTATTGTTACCAAATTGCACTCCAGACTAATGCCACTGGCTTCCTGCAGATCCTTATCAAGTTCTTAAACAAGTTATTTCAATGTCTTCTCTCAGCTGATAAATTGTGATGAATACAAATGCATGTAGTTGTCATATTTTAGTATGAAATAGCTCAGTTTCTAAGTCATTACTAATGCGCAAACATAGTTACTAAGGTAAATTTCCAATGTTTTGAAGACTTCAGCACCACCTTTTCATTGCCATTGCCTCTATAACATTATGTCAACATCTTTCTCGAATCCGGGCTAGTGTTGTGCTGTTTGTACTATTTCTGTGCTGTTTCTCTAGAATTTTACATCAGCTTCTGTTCAAATTTGATAAGCATTCTCTCATAATGCATATTCTGTATACTGCATGGGTGACTGGAAGTGTGGCATTTTTCTTCCTGCTGGAACAAAACAGGGGTGTGTTTTTGATACAGACATGATAATAGAAGGGTGGTGCCTACAAGTTCCATGTTTTCACTCCATCGACACTGTGCCTGATAACTGTGAGAAAAATAATTTGGAAGCTCCTACCTCAATTTTATTTGAAAATAAACATTGTCATGGACTTCTTAAGCTTATAAAAAGAAATATGCAGTAGGGTAGGATGTCTGTAGTCAAAGACTTTAACTTCATAAAAGTCTAGCAAGGAGGTTCAATTTTCAGAACCAATGGTGAGTCTAAAAAAGGGGAAGGATAAACAGTTGGTGGGGGAGAAAATGGGCTCAGGAGGAGAGCATCCTGTCTTGTGGTTCCTGTAGGGATTTCAATGGCATAAATAAATGAGCCAGAGATGTTGCTACAGCAGATCCTCCCTAAGGGAATGGTCAGTGCTGAGGAACTTGAAAGGAATGCATGTCGGTTTTTTAACCTGCCAACACAATTCGTGTGCCAGGTATTGTGTTTCTATAGCAACACAAATTTACTTTGAGAGACAGTTTGCACAAAAGGAGGCCAAGGGCTCCAGCTCTCAGAGCACACTGATTTAGGTAACTGTGTGAGCCACCCAACATCTACTGCAGCGGTGGGCTGACCCTGGCTGGAAATCAGGTGCCCACCAAAGCTGTCTGTCACCTGGACAGGGGAGAGAAAACGTAATGAAGGGCTTGTGGGGTGAGATAAGGACAGGGGGTGATCACTCATCAGTTACTGTCACAGGAAAACATACTTGACTAGGGGAAATTAATTCACTACCAATCAAATCACAGCAGGATAATGAGAGATAAAAGCAAATCTTAAACCACTTTCCCACCTCCCTTCTTCCCAGGCACAATGTCAGTCCCAAATTCTCTGCCTCCTGCCCTACAGTAATGCAGAGAGAAAGGGAATGGGTGCTGTGGTCAGTTTATCACATTGTTTCTGCTGTTCCTTCCTCCTCATAAAGAGAACTTCTCACACTTTGCTCTAGAGTGGGGTCCCTCCCACAGAAGACAGTCTCCCATGAACTTCTCCAGTGTGAGTCCTTCCCACAGGCTGCAGTTCTTCATGAACTGCCCCAGCATGGTTCCCTTCCATAGCGTGCACTTCCCCAGGAACAGACTGCTCCAGTCTGGGTCCCCCATAGGGTCACAAGTCTGCCAGCAAACATGCTCCACTGCAGGCATTTCTTTCCATGGTCCTGCCAGGACCCTGCTCCAGCATGAGCTTTCCACAGGGTTACAGCCTCCTCCAGGCATCCACCTCCTTCCATGTGGGGTCCTCCAGGGGCTGCAGGTGACTGTAGAGTTGCAGAGTGTTTTCTCACATATTATCACTCCTGTCTCTGTTCTGCAATTGCCATTGTGCAGTAATTTTACCCCCTTTTAAAATACATTATCCCAGAGGCGCCACCACCATCACTGATGGGTTCAGCTTCAGCCACTGCTGGGTCCCTCCTGGAGCCAGTTGGCATTGACTCTGTTGGACATGGGAAAAGCTTCTGGCAGCTTCTCATATGAACAACCATTTAGTGCTGAAACCATGCTGCATGGAGCCTTCAGTTTTAGAAGATGCCACGACCATAGTCACAGACAACCAGGTTCCCATGTAGTTTGGGTCCATTGTCTCTTTCTGGAACATTTTCAGCCATTTTTCAGATGACAGCATGTCGTGGTTTGACCCTGGATACACGCCTGGTGTCCAGCAAAACTTCTCCAGGGCCTTTCCACCCCCCTTCCCCCCCCCCTTTTTTCACCTTCCAGAGGGAAAGGGAAAAAAAAAAAACTAGCTTGGAATTTACGGCTAGAGATAACAACCCAAAGAAGAGCTTTGATTAACACCACGGGCAA
>JAWWTY010000077.1:145639647-145661413 GCA_035222235.1 Margarornis squamiger | reverse complement strand
CATCCCTTTCCTTCAGGGAAGTTGCCTGATTATTAAGGCTTAATTTTAGATTAGAGATGAGACATTGAGGGCAACTTGGTCCTTCTCCATCCAAACTACAATAACCTCTGACAGAAGAACACTGTGTTGCAGTGAATTTCTTATGGGGGGAATGTGAAAGGTATTATATGAAGGAACTTATTTGCTGTTTTTTTGTTTGGTTTTTATTCTCAAAGAAAGCTCTTTGATTCTGATGTGCTATTTCTGTTGAATCCTGCAGACTACAGCCAGAGCAAATTGTGAGGAAGTGAGTGTGTGAGAGAATGAATGATAAAAATACAAGAGGGTTTAATAAAATGGGAAAATATTGACATGGTAATGGCGAGAACTCAATAAGGAATGGACAATGCATTATTGATGATGAGTGCTGTGTTGGTAAGCACTAATTCTGAGATCTCACTGTGAGGGGAAAACACTTTTCTTATAAGATTGCAGGTGTGTGGGGGGGTGAGTGGGCTTTCAAAAGTCGTGTTTAAAAAAAGCTTAAAGCAGAAGAAAGTGCCTTTTTTTCTCCTCTCTGTCCCATGTACACACATGCAGAAACATACACAAAGGTGTGGTGAAAACAAAAACTATCTGTTATCCTCCTGTTTCTAATTCCTTTCAAGATTCTCCCCACTTCTTTTTCTGCTTTTGTTGCAGCAAAAGTCTTCTGCCACTTTTGTATTGCTGTAACACCCTCCAGGAGAGGATACAAAGGAACAAACCCTGCCTTTCCCTTCCACACTTCTCATGTCAGTTGTTGCTTTAGGAAAGCAGAGCTGCTGCTCATGTGGCAGGACAAATCAGCCTGTTTTAGCTTCGTCCTTGAGAAATCATCACCCTGATCAGAGATGCAATCCCTGCTTTCATGACTGGGTTGACTTTTGGGTATGTTTATCTTCAAATAGGGTCAGCTCAGGGGTGGTAACTTTCAAGAGAGGAAGGAGCCACTGCAGAAGGAGGAATGCATTAATGCCCTGGATCTGTTGTCAGCCCTGAACATTTTCTGGAACTCTCAGTTCTACCTTAGGATGGTGAGTTACATTTCACTTTTGTGCTTGATTGAAGATTGATCTAATGAAGCAGCTACATCGGTGAATGGACCAGTTTATTTTCTCACGGTTTCCACAGAAAGATTTTGAGGGGAAAAAAAAACAAAAAGAGAGAATGAAGTAAAACCCCAATTGTGCATCAGATCCTTATCCTGGTCCTGCAGTATCTTTTAGCAGAGCTTTATTTAGGGAAAACATACAATAACTGTGTAGCAGTTTCTTTCTATAGAACCTCAGCTGAGAGCTTACAACTGGTTTTGCAGGTAGAATAGAAGGTGCAGTTCACACGGGTACATATAGAAGGAAGGGAAGTGGGAGAAAGAGAGGAAGAAAAAAGTGATTTATTTAGTAGACTATAATTTTCTATACACTAATTTAAACACAAGAGCAGAGATCTTGTTTCTGGGAAATGATGATTTAAGTCAGATCTGGTACTCGTGCAAGGGTGACAGCCTGGTTTTCCTCAGGCAGGAGAACAAAATGGAAAGCAGCCGTGAGACAGCTGCTAATCCTCTACTGGAAGGCATCCAGATGGTATAGTGACAGGGCTGGCATAGCCCTTGTGGAAAAGAGAAGGGAATAGCCCTAGGGAAAGTGTGCCCAGAGGATACAGTGCATCACCAGTAGGGATCTCTTGCCATGCTTTAGCTAGTAACAAAGCTTTTATTTTCCCCCACAACACTAAAATCCACTGGACCAATAAGGAAAAATTTAATGTGCTCTGGTTTTTATGTTAAAAGAAGGCATCAAAGCCACCTTTTCAGAGTCAGTAAGCTTAATGTTCTAGGAGTGAGGTTCACTGAGCCATGGAAATGTTTAACTTTTATGTTTCTTGCCATGTAGGGGAAGGCATGAACTAGGCATCAGAGGCCTAAAATTGCTCTACAGTGGGGGAAGAACTAAGTCAGTTAATAGGAAGTACTGATGAGACCATGGACCATGCAGGAAAGCCATCCTGTTTGTATATAAGGTCTCTTTGACTTAAAATTAACTAGAAATTCCTTGTGGGGGCATCTGGCCAGGGGTGGCTCGTTAATTAATCTGAGTTCCAGAGCTGGGAGCAGCTCAGGAATGCTCCTCTCAGCCAAGGTGGTAACAGTTCTGGGACAAGTGTGACAAGGCATGGCCAGGTATAAAGTAGTTAGGATGGGACTGATCATGAGGTGTGCCCTGGACTTCAACTGCAGGTGGGCATCTGGTATCCCAACATTCCTTTGCAGCAGGCATATGACAGGGATGATTTGAAGTCTCCTGGGGATGTTATGACCGTTTGCTGGACCAGCCTAATAACGCAAGGTGCTGATGTCTGATGTTCAAATCATAGACACACATAAAGCTCTGACACCACAAGGAACCATCGCTCCTGCATTTTCTCAAGGGGAATCAATGTACACACTGACTTCAGACCAGGTTTTGGAAACTTCCTGGCTAAGCCCTAGTCTTCATGAAAGAGAAAAGACCCAAGCCCAAGGTAACCTGCATTTAAACCTATTTTCGTGTTAGCTTATGTTATTATTGATTAAGAGGAAAACAAGGCCCAACACTGGGTTCCAATTCCAGTGGATCTTCTGACAGGGTAAATCAAAGCCCACTTCCATGACATGGTGGAAAGAGGCTGAGGAAGGGTAAAAGGAAAGGACAGGAAGAGAGGAGGAAAGTGGAATTAAGCCACATTGCAAACTATCGTTTTTACCTTCAGGAGAGGCAACATCCAGAACTAACTTAAAAAGTCTTTACATGTACATTTTATCAGTTGGGTTTTGTTCAGTTGACTAGGGGTATTTAAAAACAGAAATTGCTTAATATATTTCTTTCTATTTCTAAGTGAAATTAATGCTTATGCCCTTAGAGTTCTGTGTGGGTTTGTTTGTTGTTGTTGTTGTTGTTGTTGTTTTTTTTATTTTTTATTTTTTAAATAGCATAAACCATCTAATGCAAGATTAAGTTGCTATTATTGCAGGGAACAGATGTACTGGTTTTATTCACCAACAAAGAGCCTTTCAGATTGTCATGTCAATGACCTCAATCCTGGATTGTTGTGATTCATCTGGGAAAGGAGTACGATTCCATCTCTGTGCCTGCCAGAAACATTCTGAATTCCACCAGTACACTGGGACCAATCCAAAATCATACTTCCACCATTCAGTCTATTGGAAAACCTATACATCCCAGATTTTCTTAACTGAAATTTCAAATTTCATTATGTTGTCACCACTTCTCTAATATACTTGCAAACTCTATCCAACTTATTAACTCTTCTGATTTCCTGCTTCAACACCTTATTAAGACCTTTTAGAACAGATCCAGAGGAGGCCATGAAGATGTTCAAAGGGCTGGAGCACCTCTTCTGCAAAAACAGGATGAGATGGGCTTGTTCAACCTGGAGAAGAGAAGGTCCAAGGAAGAGCTTAGAACAGCTTCCAGTACCTAAAGTGGGAGACAAAAAAGCTGGAGAGGTACTTTTGGCAAGGATGTGTAGTGATAGGACAAGAGGGAATGGCCTTAAACTGAAAGAAGGGAGATTTAGATTATTTATTAGGAAGAAATTCTTTACTGTGTGCGTGGTGGGGCACTGGTGCTTGTTCCCTGGATAATTTGTAGCTGATTTATCTCTGGAAGTGTTCAAGGCCAGGTTGGATGGGACTCTGAGCCACCTTGTCCAGTGCAAGGTGTCCCTGCCCAGGGCAGGGGGGTTGGAACTAAATGATCTTTATGGTCCCTTCCAACCCAAACTGTTGTATGATTCCATAGTCATGCTGAAAGAGGGAGCAAGTTTCCACACAGTTCGTCTTTCACACATGCTGGGAAAACTAGTGAGCTCCCTCTGGGCTTATGAACACCAAATTGATTAACTTAAGAGAAGCAGAGTCACAAAACAGTGAGGCCATAACCCAGATATCCTGTAAAGGCTGACAGATAATACTGCTTATTTTTTGCCACCAGAATCAGTCACTGGTGATTATTTTTCACCTCTTCAGAATAATGAATAGAACATGCAGGTGTTTGGGAATGGAGTTATAGCACATTTGTGAATATGTATACATTTCCCCTTGTTTGTAGGCATCTCTGATATACCATTTGATGTGTATACTATGGGCTAACTCCATGACAGGGGGAATCTAATATTTGGACAAAGCTGGAGGAAAATGAACACCTGAAAACAGCAGAATCAACTTCATGGCAGATTTAATAAGAGAGTGTAGTAGGATCATTGAGGACAGGTGCCAGCAGCCCTTTGAGCAAAGAGTCCACATCACACATTCAAATAAGCAATAGCACTGTGAAAGGCTGAGAGACCTCAAAGGCCAGAAGAGGACTAGATTAAGTGATCAGTCTGATTGGACTAAGGATAGGGCTAAAAACTGGAGAACAGCTTTGTTGAAGGCATCATTTTAAAGGATGATGTTCACATCAGAGAAACAGAAGACTTTCACATGGCCATTAGAAGGCTTTAAATCCAGGATGTTTGATGTATGAATTAGCGTGATGTCATTGACAAAGAACCTGACTGACAGAGTCATGTGAACACCAAAAGACGCTGTGAGGTGCTCAGTGGAGCATTTCTTTAACTGTGGTGTTCACAGAGGATTTTAAAGTCAAGCATGAATCCTTGGGACCCCAGTTAGTTTATATGCTCTTCTTACCCAAAATTACTGAAAGATTTATGGAGACAGAAACAAGACCCTGGCTTGGCTTCAGTCTTCTGGCTTGTCTTCACTCTTCCATCTTACCTTTCTCCTCATTTGTTCCCCAGTCGTCTCTGAATGAGAATTGATGCTGGAGATGGGAAAGGGAAGAAGGATAAGGAGAATCCCTCTGTTCTTCCTTTCCATTTCTAGCCTCAGTCATGGGCTGTGCTGCTGGCAGACCTAGACAAGGAGAGTTTTCTCACCCATCACAACACATCCCTTCTATCACTGTAACAGATATCTTATCCCAACTATAGTTGAGTGATAGAACTCATGCATCATAACTACACATCTGTTCAGAGACCAGTTCCTCTCTCTCAAAATGCAGGAGTTAAGGATGTAACTGAGGCACATTTACAACACCATAATGTTCCTGTTGAATGGTTTTCTTGATGAGTGTTCTGCTCAGTTTGTCCTTTGAGTTTTCTGGGAGCAGAGTTTTTGGCAATGAGTTGTTCAATTCTTTTCAATGAATAGAAATAATTTTAGGTGGGATCAAGAGCATCACTGAAAATCTGAAATGTCATTCTGGGTTTATATTTCTGGACTAAATTTCCCTACTGGGTTCATGAATGGATTGATAGCAGGCAGCTCCTTGGTAAATACAAAATCAACAGATATTGTGTGAGGACTGGGAGAAGTGCAGGTTCATTCCTCAGGAGGCAGGAACCAACACTTGTGTCAGTAACCTGCATGGCTTCCACCTTCATAGTCTCCCCAGAATGGGAAGCTCTTCTTTTAGAGCTTTGGGAATGAGAACATTTCTCAAAAGAATTTTTAAAGCTTTTCTATAGTAGAAGTTTGATTGTATTTTTCACTGAGGGTTTGGTGTTAAGGAAAGCTCCTTAGTGACAGATGCTGCCACATGATTATACAAAAACATGAAATCCTTTAAACACTTGTTAGCCATGTCAGGATGAGATGCCATGCAGGTATGAATGGAAAAGTGGTGATTCAGCAAAATACGTGTTCCTCTCACATTACAAAAAGCTCTCCCACCACACCAGGAGTGCTAATGGAAGGAGCTACATTTGTTAAGGCCACCTGGGAAATCCTTTTAAACAGGCATCAGTTTATGTAAAATCCTGAAATAAGCTATTGTTTACACAAAACAGGTTTGTTGGGTAAATTGCTACTTGTGAGTGGTTGTTTTAGTTTCAGTTTTGTTTTTGGTTTTGTTTTTGTTTTTTTCTTCAGCAAAACCCTTCTGATACTATTTAAATCACTAAAACATCAGTATCAATTTCCCCTGTGAAGGAAGTTGAATCTGGGAGAAACACTGAGAATTGTAGCGTGAAAATCACATCATCCTCTCCAAGGGATGTTAGTATAATTTCCTGCCTTGAAATCCAGGAAAGGAAAAAGTTGTATTGATTACAGCAAATGACAGTAACTCCCATGGAAATGGCAAAACAAAGCCAAAACAGATAAAAACAAGCATGATAATATATGAATGATCACCTCCTCTATTTTTCTGCTACTCCATCCTACTCTCAAATTGGAAGTTAGTGTTGTCTTGGTCTCTTCTCCCTAGTAACAAGTGATAGGACAGGAGAAAGTGGCCTCAAGTTATGCAGGGATGGGTTTAGACTAGATATTAGGAAACATTTCTTCAGTAAAAGAGTTATCAAGCGTTGCAGTGGCCTGCCCAGGAAAGTGGTTGAGCCAACAACCTGGAGGTATTTCAGAGGTGTGTAGATGTGGCACCTGGGGTCACGGTTTGGTGATGGACTTTGCAGTGCTGCGTTGATGGTTGAACTTGGTGATTTCAGAGGTTTTTTCCAACCTAAATGATTTTATGATTTTGTGATTGACTGATCGTAGAATTTCATGACTCATTTCAAGACTCCTATAGCTGGTGTCCAGTGTCTTCTCTTATTGCTCCAGACTCTGGTCCTGTGCATGTGGGAGTATCTTCTGAAAGGCCATCAGAAAGCCCTGAAGACAATCAGTTAATAATGCTGCAACCATCCATACTGTGGAGGGCTGCAACCTACAGGGAGGTATGAAGTGACATAGTGTAACCTCCCTCACTTATAATACACTTTGTTGTAACTGAGACAGCCATCTGGTTTTGAATTGGGAGAGAGGAAGACAACTTGATTGTTCTTTAAATCATAAGGTCTTTGGGGCAGAAAGAAGGGAACATTAGGTGTTCCTATAGAGAGCTGTTAAAAGAACCCAGAAGCAGAGGTGTTTTGGTACTAATGGAAGGACTTAACAGTTGATTGTTCTCATTTCAGACGTAAGAAGAGCCAAATGAACTGGTATAAAATCTGCATCCTTATTCCCTTTGTCAGAAAAGTTGTGCTTTTCTACATATTCAGAAAATGACTCATCCCCTCCAAAGGAAGATCTTGTCTGCTGGATGAGCACCATAACATCGTCAGATCTCATTTTTCTGCCCTGGTGTTTTGCCTCAAGCCAAAGGCAGATGTGAGTTTAATTTGGATTGTGCAATTACATGTTATGAACACTACAGGTTTTTGCTGTTTTCTGCCTCTACACTACTATGTCTGAAGTATCATAATATCATTAACTTTTAAAAATGTCTTATAAAGTAAATTTGTTTTCATCTCATGGTAGCAGGGATGCAATTGTAGCAAATTGCTGGCATAGGGAGTTTGGTGAGTGTGAGGGGAAGCATCATGCCTTTCAGTGGAATGGTTTGAGATGGCAGAAGTCAATCTGCATTTTCAAGTCTGCATCTCAGATGTCACCAACAGGGAATAAAATGCTCAGTGCCTCATTTTGATGTATGAATCTTCACTGAGAAAAATATCCTGATATCTGCAAAGCTGCGTTTTTGAGACAGTCAGCTGATTGGTATTTAAAACCCACCAGCACTCCTTCTCTACTGGTTCAATTTATGCCTACTAAGAGATACATGTTATTTAGGACTGAAAAGAGCAGACAAAAAGCCTCTTTTGAAAACAGATACCGGTGCTTCCTCCTCAAGAAGCCTCCCAAGGTCATGCTGCAAACCCAGGTAAGAGAAGCATGGACTTCAGCACATCCAAAAGATTTTAGCTTTCTTTTTTTTTCTCATGGCCCTCATCCTTCTAGTGCAACTGTATCAAGGCCATATGATAAGTACGTCTTCTGATTGTGTTTCCTTGGTTTTAGTTTGCTTGCTTCATTTTTGGAGCAACCTGGATTTGAAAGCAAACCTTTCAACAAACCTGACCCAGCTGTTCATTCCCCATTTTTGTAAGTCATTTTGATCTGTATTATGAGCTCCAACAGGAATAATTGTCCAAAATGCAGCAATGCTGAGCAGTCCAGGCTGTTGTCAGAGAAATAATAGAGATAAATTAGGGGTTTTTTTCTATTTTAGATTTCCTAAAAAGAAAAATAAAAATCCCAGACTGTAAGAAAGAGACTTTGAACATCTTATACCCCTGAGTATCTGTTGCTCTTGTTTGTTTTCTGTCTCAATTTCTAAAATTAGCTCTATTAAACAATAATATCACATACCCATTAGATGGCGCTGTTAGTTTCTGCTTTTCCCTTTATTACACCTGCTGAATTTTCAGACAGAAGTGGGTCAAGGGAAAAAAGAAAAAAAAAAGCTAAATTGCACCAGATTTGGGCTGTGTGCAAGTCCTTTGGAGTCAGGGACAACGGAACCAGTCTGTACAGAGCCGATTCACACAGATGCTTTGAGTTCCCCTGGCTGGAGCTGAGACCACGCCATGCACCTGATGATAACCCCCTGCGATTGTCACTTCTGTCGTGGAGCTGTTTAGCTGGACAAACACGTCATTCCAATGGTAATTTCTGTGCTCCTGAATGTATAGACATCTGGCATTTCCCAGGTACAGAACGTACTATACAGCCGGCTCTTGGCTGCAGTCCAGTGGGATTATTTCTGCACTTTCTATTGCTTCCCTCTCTGTGTGGCTGCCTTGTATGAAAGGACAGTTGTCATAGAGTGTGCTTAAGAAGATATGAGCAATTCCCTACTCTGTCCCTAACCCTTCTCCCCCTCCAACTCCTCCAAACAAATAAACAACAAAAACCCGGTCTCAATGGCCCTCGTTTCCTCAGGAGCTTTTGCCAAACACTGCCAATACATAGCTCTGTGAAGGAAAATTGGTGGGTTAGAATAAACATCCAAAATACACAAAAGCTGATAGAACAGGACTATTTTTGGTAGCTGTGTGGAGGTAAAGTGGCTCCATGACAGCTGATTTTAGAAGCACTACTGTCAAGCAAAACATCAAAATGATCAGAAATAGATGGCCATCAGTTTTCATTTTTTTTCACAGAGGAAGAGAAATTCCCTTCCCTTACACTTTTGCACTTTAAAACATTTTTTCTTTGCTTTTCCTTTTTTTTTTTTTTTTAAGCCATATTCACGAGGACTAGAAAAACCCCAAAAACCACAAAACAAAACAAACAAGTAAAATAAAGAACAAAATCAAGTTATATGAACGCCAGCCGTTTGGGAGATGCAGTTAATAAAGCCATGTTTGGACTTGTATTTCTCAGCTGACCAACTATTTAACTATAAAGAGTTTCTTTTCATATATACCAATCTGTCAATGTAGAGTTTGATTGTAAATTCAGGCTGCCGTTTTACATTACAGAAGTTAGCACAGGAAAGTTTTTAGAAACAAAGTTATGAACATTTGAACTGCCTTCTCTGCTCAGATTGTTGGTTTTGTGAAACTTGCAGGAAAGTAAATACCTTTAAATACCTCTCTGCTTCTTGCAATTGTTGTCAAGCATTGGAAGAGGCTGCCTGCCCAGGGAGGTGCTGGAGTCACCGTCCCTGGAGGTATTGAAAAGACATGTAGATGTGGCACTTGGGCACTTGGCAGTGCTGGATTCATGGTTGGACTCGATGATCTTAGAGATCTTTTACAACATAAATGATTCTATGATTCTTTTGAGGTGGAAAATCAACTTAGAAGAAGAGAGAAGGGACATGGTCTACTCAAGTGACTGAGCCCTGGCAGAGTTGCCTAATATAAGCAAACCCTTTTTTGTGTTATTCCTGAGGTAACATTGCTCTTTTACATTTCTAGATCTCTTATAAGGCTTAGAAACCCCCCTTTTTAGTATGTTTTGAAAATATTGATGAGGTAAGTGATAGGAAAGGTCACATCTTTCCCCTGCTTTTTCTTCATCCTTTTCACTCCACAGCCTTGCTTGTGCAAAAGTAATGTTGCCTCATACAACATAATCTAAAGTATTGCTTCTTCTACACACTTTACTTTTATTTCTTGTGATCCAGGAGGTATGAACTCTGACCAAACGTTTCCATAAGGTCATTTAGAATTTTTTCTATTTTATAGCCAGCTGCCTGTAAGATCTGTGGGACTACAGACATATATGAACCCTCTACACCTGTAGTTGAGTTAGATGCCTTCAAAGATTACCTTTGAAGTTACTGCTAAGATGGGATTGAAGCACACATACCTTTACATTAGGGACATAAGCCTGAGTGCTTTGGTAGTCCACCTCCATTTAAACAAAAAATAGATTTGAGATGAAATGGTAAAAAAAAAAAAAAAGGTAAAATTTTCACTGCCTTCATGCTGATTTATCATTTGTAAGTGAAATTTTTCCTAATGTCACATTTTGCTCTGTGGTCCTCCTGATGAGCGTCAGAATTTAGGCACTTAGAAATAATTCTGCCTCCATTCAGTTTCAATCAAGCTGCTTTTGGTAAATCCTTGGAGGATTCTTAAGCTTAACTCAATCTGCATCCATTGTGTAAAATCTTTTCCTGCAGCAGCTGCTGCAGTAATGGACCCACTTCAGGGACACCTTGAAACAACACATCCTCAGAACCATGAGGTTGGTTAAAATGATATGTTTTGATTTACTGAGTAGCTCTGTGAAGGCCAGGATCGAAATGTCAGTATATCCAGGCTCATTTCATGGATAGCAGTCATTGCAGCCCCACAGATGAGACTAAATGTCTCTATAACTGCTTTCCCAGTTGCTATCTGTGGCCATAATCCTGGTGTTCAAACCTGGTGCTGTCTGGGCAATTTTCACACACGAAAACACCTACTCACGGGCACACAAACATATATATATGTAAGAAAATATATGATAAAACCTAATATAATTCCAACAAATTAATATAGGTATAATTAGGGGTGCTGGGAATAGGGAAATATTCACTATAATTGCTTTTCACTGCAAGTTCATTTCAGGAAGATGAGAAGGTTGAAATGAGTTGCTCTTGTAAAGAGGCTATTCACTGGGAGTAAAAAAGTTGTCTCATCACTACACTTTGTCTTTTCTGTATATATTTATTTATTTTGTGGTTAAGGCAAATACAGTGAAAACTCCCAGAACAATCCCATGGTTCTGTTTTCTGTGGAATAAGCATGGGGGCTCTATGTATAATGAATATATGACAATGCCCCAGAAGAAATTAAAAACTCTACTGTCTTTAAAAACAAAGCAAATGCCCATTATCTGTACTGCTTGGAATAACACTGAAACAGGATGTTTCAGTGTTCTTTACTTTGGTGATGCAAATGCAGGTTTGAAGTAAGTTGTGGAGCTGCTGATTCAGACTTTATTTCCTGTGTGCAGATGTGTATATGATATGCAAGGATAAACACACAAAATGTGTGGCCACTTCAGAAATTCCCACTTCTTTAATTACAGTAAGTAATTGAAATTGATGTGGTGGTAAAGCTTTCAAATACCTGTGGCCACTTTTAATGTCAACTTGATAACAGACAGAATAAACATTAGTTCAGGAAACTTCATGTTTAAAGCTAAACATTTGCTGTTACCCTTAATATGATGGACTTAAACCCAACAAAATAATTTTCTCCTTTCATGGTTTATGTGAATAATTCAGAGGGACTAAATTCCAACCATAAACTCTTCATTGTTGTGCAGATTTAATTATTTATGGCTATTGCTGAAGTATGGTAATTTTTTTCAAGTGGTGTAGATATTTGAGAGGAACACGGAAAAATGAACTAAGAGTATAAAATTGTACAAAGGAAATGGGCACCATCAGAATCAAGGATTTGTTACTGTGTGGTGCCATTGTTTGCAGTGCTGGGGCAATGCCCTGGCTATTCCTTGGAAGATCAAGCAGTTGTAGTTCAATAACAGGGGTGATTCCCTCTTAGATTTGTGCCTTTTCCTGGTCCCAATGGGAACAATACCCAAGGTAATTCCCACAAGTCTTTTGAATCTTGACAGGGACATCCCCAATCTGGATGTACAACTCCTCAGATGTGTGTATGATCTTTAGGTGCTTTTCATCCACTTCCATGAAGACTGAGCTCTATTTTTATAGCTTAAATCCTGCTCATCAACTGAAATTGATCCTATGATCACTTATTATCTCCCTTTTTTCCCCAAATGGGTAAATGTGCATTCCTGAAGGAGTCAAAGCAGTAGCCAAAGCACTCCTCACTGGTCCTATCCTGCTGTGTAGGAGGTCATTTGCACAAGGTTCCATCCAAACCTCAATGGTATTTCAGTGGCATGAACTGATGAAGCTTTTAATCCAGAAAGTCAGTTACTGGTTGAATCTAGAGACATGCTGAGCTCTAAGTTGGACCCAGCAGTCAAAATGTTTTAAGTGGAGGATGTAGGGTTCCTTTCACTGCACCATCATCTTACTGACCTTAAATGTGGGGTTTAATTTTTTGCTTGACTGAGGCAGTCCCAGCTCTGAATAGATCATCATCCTTTGAGTGATTATCAGTATTTCAATGAAGCCCATCTTTTGTCATTGTACCGATAACTTATCAGTTATATGAGGGATTGTTGGATTACTATGGTTGGAAGAGATGAATATCCATGGTTTGGAAGATGTCAGGTAATTCCTGGGGTTGGGCTTCAACTCTCAGTGAGGAGGAATGGAGACCTGAAGCATCTGGAGACAGAACATGACCCTAAATGACTGGGAACAACTTGCTGCAAATGTTCATTCACTGTCAAGACTGATGAGTTGATAAAATTACAGAAAATTGTGTGCTTAGTTTTCACAGTGAGACTACAATTTGATGATGCTTTCTGGAGAGAGTTCTTACTGCTTGGAGATATTTAAACAACTACTTGATGTGAGGCACAGCACAGCTCTGTTACCACACTGCATCACTAATTATTTATTCTGATTGTGCTTGAGTGGAGGGGGAGAGACTGATACACCAAGAGGCAATATTTACTCCCCTACTGGTAATGAAAAATTTCATAAAAGGAAGCTAAGAAAGAAAATTGTCACCTCTTGTGCTTGCCATTTGAGGATGTGGGTAGAGATGGAACAGAAGACAGATTCCTTCAAGAAAAATCCTGTTGTTGATTTTGTTGTGAAACACAATTTTGTTCTATTTTCATCTTTGGACGAATCTGAAACAAAACCCCAGAAAACAAAGCTCAGTGAAAACCAACACATTACTTCTTCTTGTTTTGTCAGTTGTATCTGTTGCCAACATTTCTAGAAATAACATGGCATTGGAGCAAGTTCCTATAGGTTATAACTTTAACCATGGAAGTGATGCATGTCCTTAAAGTTTTGCTCAAGTCTGCATTCTCTCAACTTGAGTGATGGTATGCCAAAATAATAACAAGGTTACCCCTCTCAAGAAATCAGTAGGTCTTTGGACTGCTAAATTCAGACTTCCTATATGGTGGAATCTGATCCTATCTAGAGAATCTCATAGAATAATGGAATCATAGAATAATAGAATCATTACAGTTGGAAAAGGCTTTTATTACCATCACTTCCAACCATCAGTCCAAGACCAGTACTATGTTCATCATTAAACCATGTCCTCATATCCACACACTTTTTGACCACTTCCACCAATGGTGATTTCACCACATCCCTGGGCAGTCTGTTTTGATGCTTTATAACCTTTTCTTTGGAAAAAAAAAGTTCCTAATATCTAATCTAAACCTCCCATAGCAAGATATTACTTGCAAAATGAAAAAGGGCATTGCAAAAAGGAGAGACACCAAGGAGATCACCAAACAGAGAAATACAGTTGTGGTCACAAAGACCAAGCAGTGCTGAATTCCCTAAAATTTCATACAGCCTATTCCTTTGCTTAGTACTGATGCACAATATGAAGCCTGTTTTGTACAGGGCCTCCCTCATTGAAGCTCTAGGTGCACAGGGGCTAATTCTGGGGAGCATTTTGATGCTTCCAAAATCAGGTTTGTGCCTTCTCTTTTCATTGTCAGCTCACATTTAGACTATTTTCTTGTTTATAAAACATTTGCCATGCAGCTGTAGCAAAATAAATTTGTAAACTGCATTTTCTGTTAAGATAAATAAATCCATATGAATTACTGAAAAAGCCAGGGACTCAGCATATTCCTAAAGTTCTAGGCACAAGAGCAGAATTCTGCTCATAGGTACACCAACACTGTCCTGAGTAACCAAATCAGGATTCAGTCTGCTGTCACCTAAACCCTACAAATGAGACAGTGCAATTGTGGGCTATTATTATGTGCTCAGTTAGAGTGATTATGTGTGGGACTGAGTCCAGCTGAACAGCTAAGGCCAGATTTTGTTTATTTGCTTGTAAAGCTTCTAGCACATTTTAGCCATGGTATAAAGAAGAGCCATTACCAAGTCTGACAGTAAAAGAACCCTGTGCAAATTGAAAGTGATATGATTGCTACAAATTTAGATTGTTCCAAAGTCCACAAATATGTATACAGACAAAAAAATAAGGGGAAAATAAAAGATAAAATAAGAGAAAGTCAATAGTGAAATGGACTTTAAACCCTTAAAGTACTTGTTTATAAAGCCATGGCATCCACATGACTATTTAAACAAAAGAGGATGCCAAAAGTAGGGAATTATAATGTGTCAGTTTATCTGCCTGGCAAACAGCTGCATGCTCTTTTCAAATTCCTTGCTACACACGGATTTCTGTGACTGAATCAAGACCAAACAAAACCCATCAGGAGCACAAGCATATGAATCTATTAACAAGTGAAGGATGTGTCTGGAGCAACAAATGAGAACATTTGTGTATTCAAACTGGTGAACGTAAGTTCCAGGGTTAAAAAAAAGGAAGAAAAGCAAGCCAGTGAGTGATCTGAAATTATGGGAGATATCTATATTAAAGGAAAGAAATATGCAAGCAATCTCATATCAATTTTAGCAGATTCAGTTTGATATATATTTCTAGCCTCTCAAGAGAATGACTTGAATTTCAAAGGTGTTTCAGTGGTAGCTCTGGCTGAGCCACACTCCAGAATATTAAACTGCAGAGTTATTTGCACAATTATATGCATCCTAAACTGTGGTGAAAAAAAATAATCAACAACAACAATAAAAAAAAACACCCCAAAACAAACAAAAACCCCCCAAACCACACCAAAAATAACCAAGAAAATCCAGACCCCAAGACTGATTATTATGCTGCAGCTCTTAATTATGAATCCCTGACTCTAGCTCCAAATAATTTCTCAGAACCTGCTATACATTTTCATTTGACTCTGCTTCTCAAGTCTGCCTGTGTCTTTACCTGTACTGGAAATTTCTTTAGGTGAGGGTTATTTCTGCATAGTTCGTTTCTCTACTGAAAAAAATCTATATTTTTGGTTCCTGTCTCTCTGTCTTTCCTGACTAACTCTTTGATTTCGAGTGGGAACTTGCTAGCAGTTGGTCTGCTCTTGTGAACCACAGTTCCTCCATTCTTCCATTTTATTTAGATCTAGCTGGGAAAAAGTCTATTACTTTACTCAAAATGGCATGTATCACTTCCATTAATGAATACACAGGTAACACTGGAGTGTGAGTCCAACACCCTCCCTGTGCTCTCTCATACAAAGAAAAAATACATTGAGAGGGAATTCCAGTGTGACATCTGTGTAAATTTTGGTATAGGGTGTTATTCTTTCTTGAGGACAGACTTCCCTAATCTTATAAACAGTGGTACTCAGAAAACTCTACAAGAACTGATGGAATGTGACTTCACTGCAAAGGTAGTAACCTGAGCCTGAAAACAATGAGATTTTTCAGTTAAATTGGGAAGTCTTTGGGACATCTGCTGACTGAAGCCTGAAAACCATTCTGCTCTAAGTATGGATGGCAATCTATCTAATTCACAGTACAGAGAGAAGGTAATCAGCTAAAACAGATGAAATTTCTTTAAAAGCTTTCTTTTTTTCCCCTAGAGCCAAATTTTCTTAGCATACCCCCAGCAATCACCTATCATTCTGTATATACTGATTCAACATTTAAATCCCTTTTCTTGTCATCCTCACTGTAATTCTGCTGCATTTTCAGATGATGTGTCTGAGATCACGCATGCACAGTGCTGCTAGATGCAAATAGGCTGGCACATGTTGCCCAGAGAAGTTGTGGCCTCTCCCCTGTGAGTGTTCAAGGCCAGGTTGGATGGGGCTTGGGGCAACCTGGTCTAGTGGGAAATGTTCCTACCCATAGCCGGGGGGTTAGAAATAGATCATCTTTAAGGGGCCTCGCAACCCAAATTATTCTCTGATTTTATGAAACATAAAGCCTGCAACATGGAAATGGGAGGTGTTTGCCAAGCACAGAAACGTCCTTTCTAACGTTTCTTGGACAGCAAAACTTTGAAGATAAAGCCTACTGAAAATGGTGATCAAATTCTCTCAGAAATTCAGACAAATTTAGGTGGCTATAGTAGAGATATCTACACTGAAAAGATTCATGAACATTTCTGTTAGTGATTAAGAATATAAATCCTGCTGTTAATCCTGCAGATGCTATGAAGATTGACACCATGGTAATGAGAATGAAGTTGGGGCATTATGAAGCACTTGAGTCCCTGGCAAGTGGGATTTCTTCAAACAAAATGCGTTTTTACACACCAGACTGAAAGCTCTGTTTTGAAGAGCATGAAGTTTATGCAGTAAAAACTGCACAAATAAGAACAAGGCAAATTAGAACAAGGCCATGCTTCATCCTGAGACTAAACAGAAGAACATTAGAATTACCTTACTTTATCAAGCATACCCACCAAGTGGTTTTCTCCTTCTTCATTCTTCCCAAGCAATAGCCTTCAGTGATGTACAAATTCAACACCCCTTACAAGGCATTCTTTCTCCTTCTTAAGCTCCTTGCTGTGGAGCCTTTCCCTAAAACAGTCCATTTGCCATATACATTCATGTTGCAGACTTCTCCAAGGTCTCTTTCACTCTCTGCTCAAAAATTCTCCAACTGTTCCAAGGGAATATCATCTCCCTCCTTCCAGCAGTTTCTGCAGCAAGCAGAGCAGAGACCCAAGCATCATTCTGTCCTCCTTCCAGGCAATAATAAAAAAGAAAACTATTTAAAAAAGAAAACTATGTGAAGCATTCACTCTGTGAAACCAATTCAAAACAAATGCAATAGACAACTTATAGCCAGTGACTAGAAGTTCACTTGTGTTTTGGGTTCTTCCTAGACCAATAAGTTATTGAACTGCAAATGAATTGGAAGATGAAATTGCTTGTCTATAGATATGTAGTCCCTTCTGGCCATAAAATCAGTGAACATTTATTCAAGATATCTTTTCTACATGGATATAAAGTCTATCAAATCAAGATAGGGCCAAATCTTTTGCAGTGTGAGATTGCAGTTGTAACACTATTTTTAAGTTTCTTTTCAATTCTCTACACTTCACTCACCTGTGTTTACTGAAATATGAATATTAATGCTTTTGTTCTTGTTTGCTTGGCACACTGCAAAAATCAATGTTCTACTTAGGGTGATTATTCAGCAGGTATTAATGCTTCTTCATACAGCTCATATCAATTTTCTGTTGGATTTTTTTTCAATTACAAATTGAAAACCAGTATGAAATTGTTACCACTGCGATCACAGTTAAGTCTATGAAGTTCATAAAAGGAGAGAGAGAAAAAAAGAAAGAATTGAATTGCAGTATTACAAACCTGGAATCATGAAGTACTGAATGCAAAATTGGGTGGGGTGTTGAGTGTCTGTGTGGGGAAATCAAACCAATGTCATATTAAGACAATTTTCCCCTGTCACTTAAATGTCACAAGGTCATAGAAAAGCATAAGCTGTGGTTCTTCCAATCAAAAGAAACTTTTTTCAGAGCTCACTGAAGCCACTATGGGTCTTTGAACTGCTTCCATGAGATTTGTCTTCTTCAAGCATAACGTACTTCTATTTGAGCATAACGTGAGCAATAAACAACATTACATGTGGCTTTAGACAAAGAACACTCATAGAACTGGGATCCAGTGTGATTTTTGTGACAGTAGACAATACCATCCACCAAGTGAAGAATCCTTTCTTTGCTATACAGATGCCAAATCTGAATGAAATCACCTGAGCTTGATTGTTAAAAGTTTTCTCTCAGCAGATAAATTCTGACTACTACTCCTTTTTAGGGGTGGTAGTAGTAGTACTGCAGCTCTTGGTCCTCTGACCTTATTTTTTAGGACAAAAAATAATTCTGGTGTGATTTCTCAGAAAACAGGTGGTGCCAAATCACTCAGTTCTAAAGATGATGTCTTAAATCTCTGTATCTAGGATTTCCTGAACTGCTTTTTTCTTCCCTGCTTTATAATCATCTTTGCAGGGAGACAGGACAATTTTCATTGAAAAGACAAAATTTTTGAGTTAAGGTCTTTATTCAAACCTCAGATACACTGTACTCTAGGTAGCATGAGAAGTAAGCTAAACGATGCAAAATGAGAGTTATGCATGTGAAATTTTTCTCAGCATTCTCACTGATATTTGTTGAAAGTGAAGTCCAAAATGATCCTTTTCTCCCTGTTTGCATTCCATGATTCATTTCTAGTTCTTGTCTCTGTGAAATGGCCAGAACAAGTCTCTTTACAGGTGTCTAGACATAACATACAGCTTCCCTACCCAACCTCAATTCATGTCCTGCAATTCAGTTATATAATCCAGACTTAAACTACCAATGTTAGCACTTAGTTCAAGATGTTCTTGCTTTTGAAAGATGCATATCCATGTGTAGTACAACACCTATTAGTTTCATAGCTTTTGTTAGTCTCTGTTTATTATGGGGAGTGGGGATTAAGATTAACATGGAGGTTACAGAACTAAAAGAAAAGGACACAAATCTATTATAAAACTCCATAACTCCTTTTCCTTCTAGAAATTTCCATTAACAACCAAAACACAGCTTCCAGCTACTCATTAACCTGTTTAATTTCCTAAGTGAAAGTCAGAGCCAAAAAAAAAAAAAATTAGTTTTAGTCAAAGAGAAAATTCCTGGTCATTCATTTAATTGTTTCTAATTTTAAAGCCTAGCTTGACCATTTAAATGCAGGTTTACTGGAGTCAATTTGATCATATAAAAGGCACCTTTGGTTTTTTGTGACTGAAAATGAATAATGAAACAATTACTATCCTAGACTACAAAACACTTATTTATAAACAAATTGCAAAGTACAGTACTAATGACTAAGTAATTAATTGGTGCCAGGACAAAGTGTTGAGAGAGGTCTGTATTGTAACACATTATTATGATCAAATGTTTCACCTTTTTTTTCTTAATTTTAGAATTATGACCTGCCTTCTGTATTTTGTGTGTTGAAATAACAATATAGCTGCAAGTTAGTTGGCACTGGTGATCAAGAATTCAATACAACAGTGCTCCACAGGCCTGTGGCATGTACCTCAAGTGGAGGGACAATTATATAGCAAGAGAGAATAATTCCCATTGTTCCCTAGCCTGATTATGTGATGAGTTTCTCCATTCACAGTTCCCTCTTCCTACCTTCTCTTCTCCTGGGCTCCCCTCAGGTCATATCATAAGCCTTAGAAGCATCTAGCTCCTAATGAGATTTTGAAATTGCAGCCTGCTCTCTTTTCTGACTGAGGTACCATTTTGTGGCTACCACTCTCTTCAGGTACATAGGCCAATACCTACAACCTTCTTAAAAAGGCAAACAAAATAAGTCCATCCACCTTGATAGCTGAATCATAGAATGATTTGGGTTGCAAGGGGCCTTAAAAAGATTACCTATTTCAAATGCCCCTGCCATGGGCAGAGACAGCTGCCCAAAATGTTGCACATGAGAAAAAACAGACACTGCTGACCAAACCAGCCTTCACTGTAAAAAAAAAATAAACAAACAAACAAAAATTGTCTGATAGCTGTATTCCTTCTAGCATTAACAATCCCATTGTAGTGGTGTGTTCCAGAAGGGAGCAAAACCCCAATCTGGGAATAACAACGTGCATATAAAAGTAATGCATATGACATGATATATGTAATCTCATGGATGTTGATAAATAGGGAAAAGAACACCAGTATGTGGAGCTGGGAACTAATGCAGAAATTATTGAATAAGTGCTGTGGTAAAAGAGAAAAACCTTGAAGACAACTACAATTTGATCAATCAGACTAAATTGGCGGAAGTGGAGGAAGATCAAAGCAACAACTTCCTTGGCGCATCCGTAGGCAGGATAAACCTCTGGAACCAGCTGTTTTATTTCACCAAGTAGCAGCAATGTGTTTGCAGTTGATCCACTATGCCACAGAAAAGCTGATTCTGGGCTATGCTGAGGAGAGTAGATTAAAGTCTTCACTGTCACTGCCTGCCTGTCTCAAGACACAATTGCCTATGACCAATACCACATTTTGGGAACAACAAAGGAACACCCGGCACTGTCCTGACTGGAATCTTGGTTTTATTTATTAAAAAAAGAAATAAGTGACTTTGCTGAACTCTGTTCTGCTTTTTATTAATAACTATTATTTACTGCTTGGCACAATGCATAATAGGGAGAAAAGCACTTGCTTTGCTTAAATGAGTTCAGAATTGCATTATCTTGTGTGGTAAGAAAGAAAGCAGCACATTGAGAGTGTGTAATTAACTCGTACCATGAATGATGTGGTGGAAAACAAAAGCCAGTGTACAGCTAATGTGGTAGATGCAAAATAATATGTTCTCATGCACAGCATTCCGGAGATGTGCATTACTCCCACCATCCATTGTTTCCTGAGTCCTAGTTTTATTTGGACAATAATTTGAACTAAAACAAAAACAGAGCCTAAATCATATGCTTTTGTGCAGGAAAGAAGTCTCAGTAAAAAAGGCAAATAGCATTGTCCCCACCCCCCTATTTTGTCTGGCAATGCAAAAAAGCGTTGCATGTCAAGGAGCACGGCATAGCAAATTGCCCATTTGCAGCTTAAGCACTTGACAGTCCCAGGAGCCACTTGGGAGTGACTCAGGCAGCATCCCATTGGTCTTCCTTAGTCCAGTCACTTTGTATTAGTGATGTCACTCACTGTTCTGCAGCAGGTCAGACAACACATGATGCTTTTTGTCATGAGAAGGAGCTGAACAAAAATGTTCCCTGAAAACAGTGGTGATTTTGTCCTTTCTTTAAATATCTCAAGCCAAAATATCGTTCCGATATATAGGCTCTTTTTTTTTTTTTCTTTGAGGATTCCCATGGCAATCGTCAGCTCTCCCTGTGAAGGAATCACTGCACTCATCTATTTAATGCTGCCATGTCTGGGATGGAGAGTGACAGACAACAGACAGCAACAGCACAGGAGTTGGAGAAGGAACTCTGGGACAAGGACACCAGGGCAGCTCTCTGCAGAGCTCTTCCTACAGATGACTTCAAAATAACCTGGGATAAATAGGGCTTTTTCCTTTTCTAGCCTTTGTCCAAAGCGACTAACTCTCTTTCTACAACATATTGAAATGTGAAGAGCCAACCAGTTATATATACAGCCAAAATATTTGAAACTTTAAGACTTTCAGTCTGATAAACACCTTCTCTCCTCACACTCCTTATCTGCATACACCCACTGTCTCCTCCTGCTAGATGAAGTGTCTGCTTTGCTTGTGAATGGTGACTACATACAGAGTAAAATTGCCAGCTTCATAATGTTTCTTATTAAAAACAGTATTGTCCAAAAAACATTAAAAAGCAGTTATAAAATATTCTTCACACACGGACAGGATTCTCCAGAGTGTATGTGACCCTAAAGACCCTCACCAGAAAGAAAGTGAAAAGCTACAACATGCCTATCTCATTACTGAAATACTCCCTGGAGCCATCAA